>PVJS01008836.1:0-52058 GCA_004027185.1 Glis glis | reverse complement strand
ACACACACACACACACACACACACACACACACACACACACATACACACACACACACACACACACACAAAGCAAATTAACTGAGGGAGAGGAGGGAATTGATATTCTTTTAGTCATCAGTTGCACCAGTTTTGCGTTTTCTTTGTTAATTCTTGTGGTCCATACCCCAACTCTTCCCCACACTCATACCATCCACCCACTAGCTTTCCTTCCTCACCTGAGCTTGCCCCCTGTCTGCCTCTCAGATGAGTAATTACCAGCCACTCATGTCCACTGTCATTCCCATGACATTTGTTTTCTAAATAATCACTTTCATAATTTAATAAACTTTACTTTTTGGTAGAACTTTCCTAGAAATTATATATTATTTTCTTGGATGGAATAAACTGCATTGTATCTTCTAGCTGGTTACTAAGGTAATGATTATCCATCTATTTCTATATATTTATATAGAGAGATATGTGTGTATGTGTGTATATATGTATATGTATGTGTATGTGTATATGTATATGTATGTGTATGTGTATATGTATATGTATGTGTATATGTATTTTTTAAAAGTGCTCATTACCTCCCTTACTGTGATCCCTTCATTAGTCCTAATTAGTTCTAATTGCTGGCCAATGGCTCACAATGGCTTCTTTTAGATAGAGAATTATCTAACAAATTAAGATGTTTTCTACTGTCTTTTTCAGTAGTTAATTATCTTACTTGTGCTTAATTTTAATCTTTTAGCTAACGCGTCTAAATTACCCTGAGTAGTGGTGGCAGTAATGGGCATCGTCACATTGTTTCTGACAGTAATGGAATCAGAACTTGGTTTTCATGTGCCTGGAAAGTAGATATTACTCATTATAGAAAGAAGTATGTTCTGTCTCTAGCCTGTAACTGAAATTTTAATGAATACTTAGAATCCTAGTTACTGGCCCTGGGTATTTTGAAAGTAATAATGTTATGTTTTGTTGTACTTCAATTCTGGAGCCAAGTCTGAGGTGGACAGATCAAAATTGGAGCAGGAGCTCTCCCTGTCCACCAGTGTCCTGAGGGCCCCAAGCCTCCTTGGTTCTTCATATTCTGGTAACTTTATGTGGTAGGTTCTAATTGTTCATTGTTACAGGCAAACAAAGAAAAACAATATGAGACTCCAAATAGTAAAATGTCCTATCTTGAGATCACACCACCAGAGGGTGCGGGCTGGATTGAGGAGCTTGGCCTCCTTCATACTCATTTCCTGCCTTCGCATCTTTACAGACACCAGGTCGCTCCCAGGGCTGCACCAGCGTCTTCCGTGCCCACACGTGCCTCCACAGTCTGTTCTGTCAACAAGGAGCTGTCACAGGAGTGATCCCAGCACTGAGGAGTTCACTGGAGTGAAAGTGACCCACGGCCTGTCTGGAAACACTGAATTTACACAGGTGGTGTGTGCTCAACTCAAACTCACGCCATCTGAAGGCGTTAATGACCCTCAGCCAACTCTGAGCAGCAACAAAGCTAAGAGGAAGGGAGAATTTTGAATGGAAAACAAAGGCCACAATAACAGAATGTCTTCTTTCCCTTCCTTCCCCTCCCTCCCTCCCTTCCTTCCTGATAGTCCCACCACTAGTTTTCCAGTTTGAAGAGGTTTAGCAGGAATGACATGATCAATGTCATGGACATTGACGGTCCATCGGTATAGCCTGGTGACCAGTGAGAGTCCATGATACCATGTTTACATGGCCTATCAGTAAATAACAAAGAATGAATGAACAACTCAATGTGAAAGAGAAAGAAAGGCAAAGAAGGGAAGGTGGGAGAGAAGAAGGAGGGAAGGGAAAGAACTAACAAGGTTTTCATCTTTCTTTTTTTTTCAGAACTGGGGATTGAACCCAGGGGCATTCTACCTCTGAGCTACACCCCTAGCCCTATTCTTTACTCTTTATTTTGAAACAGGGTCTCACTAAGTTGCGGAGGGCCTCATTAAGTAGCTGAAGCTGGCTGTGAACCCGGATCCTCCGGTCTCGGCCTCCCAAGTACTGGGATTACAAGCGCGCACCACCATGCCTGGCTTAGGTTTTCATCTTTTTATTAAGCAAAATGAAGACCTAGAGGAAACACTGAAATCAATGAATCATCATCATTTTTTCAGAAGAAAGAACATCAGAAATTAGAAAGGTATTAAGTTTTAGATAGCTTCTAGAAAGTATGCCTTTAACTTTATATAAATATATTAGAAATGATCTTTCTTCCCTTATTTTTGCTGCAATGGTTATAAAACTCCTAAAACACAGATTGATACTTGTTTCTGGACTGGCTTTTAGAAATCTCAGTCAGCCTGGAATGTTATGTAAGATGGTGGCTATTTTTTTATTTTTTGTGGTACTGGGGATTGAACCCAGGGGCATTCTACCTCTGAGCTACACCCCCAGCCCTATTTTTAATTTTTTTCTATTTTGAAACAGGGTCTCACTAAGTTGCAGAGGGCCTCAATAAGTTGCTGAGGCTGGCGGCGAACCTGTGATCCTCCTGTCTCAGCCTCCCAAGTACTGGGATTACAAGCGTGTACCACCACGCCTGGCTAGATGGCATGGAAAAGTCAGTGCAGTGTTCTTTGGGTGCTGAGTCCGAAGGGTCTTTAAATGCAAGAGAATATGAGGGAAAATTGACCCCAGGATAGCGTAATCATGTGCGGCGGTCCATGCGGCAGAATCCTTAGGCTGGTGAAGCCTTTGGCAGAGTTACTACACTTACAGCAATTGCTCGGGTCTTTATAGAGCCTGTAGCTGAGGATAGACTGAGACCAGCGTGGAGACCAGGATCAGGACACACAGTGCTGTGGAAGACAGGGCGAACAACTGGGGCTGAAATCCCAGCTCTTTACCAGGAGATTTATGGTCCTCGGGGAGAAACACTTGACTACTTCAAAAAAAGCACACTTGTGCCGGGCATGGTGCCACAGGCTTGTAATCCCAGTATTTGAAACGAGGAGACCGGAGGATCCGGGTTGGCGGCCAGCCTCAGCTACTTAGTGAGGCCCTCCAAAACTTCGTGAGACCCGGTTTCAAAATAAAGGATAAAAAATAGGGCCGGGGATGTAGCTTGGAGGTAGAACGCCCCTGGGTTCGATCCCCGGTACTGCCAAAAAAAAAAAAAACACACTTTGTAATACAAGGGTAGCCTCTGTGTCGATATATATATATATATATATATATATATATATATATATAGCGGTACCAGGGATTGAACCCAGGGGCATTCTACCTCCAAGCTACACCCCCGGCCCTATTTTTTATCCTTTATTTTGAAACCCGGTCTCACGAAGTTGCGGAGGGCCTCACTAAGTAGTTGAGGCTGGCTGCGAACCCGGGTCCTCCGGTCTCTGCTTCCCAAGTGCTGGGATTACAAGTGTGCGCCACCACGCCAGGCATTGTGTCGATATATTTTAATGGGTATTTCCTTAAATAATTATTCCACAGAATAAGCTGATTTTCATAGGGTCCTCTTTTCTAAAACTGGGAATGTCTGAACAATGAACAATGAACTCTTACTATGAAAAGTTACTTTGATACAGTTAGTGGCATAAAACAACATTAATTCTGGGGATTAATTCTATGATTCAACCCAAATCCATTTTCTCATGTCATTTAACTTCTCAACTTACGAGTGTCCATTGACTTAAAATGCTTGATTATGAACTTCAGACTGTGGATAATTTTATCTTAATTCCCAGGAAGGTTATTCTACCTACTCTTTTTTTTTTTTTTGCGGTATCGGGATTGAACGCAGGGGCGTTCTACCTCCGCGCTACACCCCCAGCCCTATTTTTTATACTTTATTTTGAAACCGGGTCTCACGAAGTTGCGGAGAGCCTCACTAAGGAGAGAGAGAGAGAGAGAGACAGAGAGAGAGACAGAGAGAGAGCTGAGGCTGGCCGCGAACCCGGATCCTCCCATCTCTGCCTCCCAAAGTACTGGGATTACAAGTGTGCACCACCACGCCCGGCTCTACCTACTCTTTAGACTCTTCTGTCACAGCACTGAATACTGGGTCTCCCAGTTGCATAGGGATGGTCTTCTTTGAGCTCAAGTTTTGCTGACAGTCATCATAACTGATTTCTATGAGTTGAGCTCAAGTCATCACTATGGACCGCCTGAGTTGACTATTTTAATAAGCCCTCATGTAGTATCTCCACAGTGTTATTGTGATGGTTAATTTGGATTGTCAACTTGACTGGATTATGGAACACCGAAGATTATGTGGCTTTGGGTGTTTGCATGAGATAACTGGCTTATTTAACAGCAGACTGAATGTGGGCAGCACGGTTCAGATCCAGGCTCAGGACCTGGATAAAAGAAGGAGAAAGTTGAGTGAAGGCAAGCATGGTTCTTCCTGAGACAAGCGCTTCTGCTCTTGCCTGGGATGTCGGCCTTCAGCCCTTCTGCTCTTTGAACTGGACTTTCGCCATCATTTCTCTGGAGAGTTTCCTGGCCTTCCCATCTTGCACTGGGACTCCTATTATCGGTTGCTCCTATTCTGAGACTCCAACTCTTGGACCGCTCGACCAGCTGCAGGTCCCTCTGACTCTCCATGTGCAGGCGGACACTTGGGACTACATTGCTTTGGGCTGTAAGCTGATTTGATAAATCTCCTTTTACCATATCCACATCCTGTGAGTTCTGTACTCTAGCAATCCCTGATTAATACGGTTATTTTAGTTATTCTCAATTACTGTTTCTAAATTGTTTTCTAATGCCCAGGTTTTTTTATTTTTTATTTTTGAGGAACTGGGGATGGAATCCAGGGGCATTCTACCTCCAAGCTATACCCCCGGCCTTATTTTTTATTCTTTATTTTGAAACAGGGTCTTACTAAGTTGCGGAGGGCCTCACTAAGTAGCTGAGGCTGGCTGTGAATCTGTGATCCTCCTGTTTCAGCCTCCCAAGTACTGGGATTACAAGCATGCACCACCACGCCCAGCTAATGCCCAGTTTTAAATAGCATTTGACCAGTTCAAACCAAAAATTCTGGATGAACATGAACCCCAATAACCACGGAGTACATCAGAACCTTCTATACAATTGCTATGCCAAAGGGTCTAAATTTTAAGCAGCTGTTTTACAAAAGCAAGCTTTGGAAGGGTAGCATTTCAGGACAGTGGCCTTTTGCCTTGCTATTTCTTTTTTTTTTTTTTTTTTTTTTGCGGTACTGGGGATTGAACCCAGGGGCGTTTTATCTCCGAGCTACACCTCCGGCCCTATTTTTTATCCTTTACTTTGAAACCAGGTCTCACGAAGTTGTGGAGGGCCTCACTAAGTAGCTGAGGCTGGCCACGAACCCAGATCCTCCGGTCTCCACCTCCCAAGTACTGGGATTACAAGTGTGAGCCACCACGTCCAGCTTGACTTGCTATTTCTTATAAAACTTCCATAGCCATCAGACCTGGGTCACTAGACAATAATCTGGATTTCACTGAAGACCAGGGGAAGCAGATTAAGTTATATGTGCACTCTGCTGAAAATTGCTAATTTTTTTTTTTTTTTGCGGTACTGGGAATTGAACCCAGGGGCATTCTACCTCTGAGCTACACCCCCAGCCCTATTTTTATTCTTTATTTTTGAAACAGGTTCTCACTAAGTTGCGGAAGCCTCACTAAGTAGCTGAGACTGGCCGCGAACCCTGATCCTCCAGTCTCAGCCTCCCAGGTACTGGGATTTCAAGCATAAGCCACCACGCCCGGTGAAAATTGCTATTTGAAAATTGCAATTTATTGTTCGTTGTCCTAAAAAAATCTTAATTAGTTGCTGTGCTGGTAGGATGGGATGGAGAGACCATCTTGCTGTAGCATCTCCAGGCTCTGGCTAGCATGCATGTGCATTTCATGGGCACCTTTCCGGGAGAATCATGTCTTCCTTACTGCTGCCTTTTGTCTTATTCCTTGTGCAAAGTTGAGGGAACTCACCCAAGCTCCCTTTGCATCTATCTATCCTCAAAATGTTCCGACCTCATATCAATTCTACTGCCTTGCCTAGAAGTGGTGAACTGCTCTGGGTGTTCAAAAGTTGCAAAACAGTATTGGGCTCAATATACCTCCTGAAAAACTCAGTGGCTCTGGCTGATGAAAGGGCTCGGGATGACCAGCCACATGGGCCCTGGGGATTCAGAGACACCCGTCATGTCAGCCTATGACGGTTAATAACTAGACAACCGGTGCATTCTGCACCAACAGCTGGAGCTCCTGGGAGGTCCTTAACCATAGCCCTGAGCACAGGGCATTGAGGTAATCCAGGATGGAGGTCACCAACAGATGGAAAACTGTGGTGGGATTCTCACTGGTGAGGAGAGGGAGGAGGTTACAGCTATTTTGCCAAATCCTCTGTGGCTGGATTCAGTGCCCAAGCGATGATTTCCATTGCGAATGCAGGGTAATGTTGGTGGTATCTGTCTTCAGGAGGAAAACAAGTCCTGATACTGAGATCCACTCTTTCATCAAAAGGCACTGCCAAGATGTGTTCTCCTAGTTCAATAGGAGATTTTTCTTATCTTGGGTATTTATTTCAGGAACAAAAATGCCTTCATGAAATTAAACAAATGGTGAAACTTAATGCATAGAAATCATCCCGGAGTTCGAAGGCCTGTATTATTCTGCCTCAGAATTTTCAGGCTGAAAGAAAAGGTGGAAAGTTGTTAATCTAAGAAAAATATCAAATAGAAGCAAGTTTTTTTTTCTCCCTCCACTTCCTGTAACCTGCAAAAATTTTTCTTTGAGTTTATTAATTAGCAACTCAACTTGCATAAACTATCATTCAAAATGCTCTTCGGATCTCCAGGGTAAACAATAATCTGCAGCAAAAACAAGCAAACAAACAAAACAACCCATTAACAACAAAAACCATGACCATGAGCTTTTGACATTGTGCTGATACTAACCAAAATGTGTAGGGCCATACCTATCCGGGGTCTATGCCAAATAAGCAGAGAGGAGAGATTTGTGAAAGAATAAGTATATCTAGCTATGCCTAATGTTGCACAAATACACAGTTAAAGTATAACTTACAGCACCAGTGGTGAGTTTCATTTTGTGGTCTGGAAATTTTGTGTCCCTGGATGAAGGGAGGCATGTGAGTTAGGCATTCAGCAATGATATCTCCTGTGTACCTTTGATGTGTATGCAACATGGTCTTTGATATTGACAGCCAAGAAAGCTGGCTACAGCATTCATATTTAAGCAATAAGTGAATGCATACAAAAGCTTGGGCTGTGCAACCAGAGCGGTCCTGGGATCAGGCTTATTAGAAGTTTGCTGTGTGGATGCCAGAAAAGGAAAATTCATTTGGTATAAACCTATCTCCTAGGTAGACACAGAGAGCACACTGGAAAATGTCCCTAGAGTCAGCAAGCTTCTATCGTGCCCTTCTCCTCCTCCCCCTCGCTGTTAATGACACCGTGTGATGGGTGTCTTTTTGGCCTGTTCAGATTATTACTCTTCCTCTTATATTAATGCTTGTTTATTTTATTGGATTCTCTATGTAGCACAGGAGTCTCAAGTTGCTGAGCACACCGATGTGTGCATGTGCGCACACACACACACACACACACACACACACACAATTTTTACTGCACTAGAATTAATAAAGTTTAACAATATTTTTCCATGCTTTTTATTATAATACATGGGTAAAAATGTGTTAGGATTGCCATAATGTATTTCTGATAGTAGTTGAATATCCAGCTAGATTTCGAGAATACATTTGTTTTTGGAGCCTCAAATATGGTCCTTTTTAGCTTTTCACACTGAGTCAACCATCAACTCTGACAATTGTCCGAAAGTGACACTATCATATAAGACAAACCACCCAGATGGACTCATTGCTGGTTAGCCTCTTTCAAGTCTCATCTGTCTTCGATCTGACTAGAAACTGTGGTCCTTAGGACTTGCTTTGCTTGTCACTTACCTTCTTAGGACATAAAAGTGGTTCTAATGCACCTTTGCTGTTACATATAACTATTGATTTTTATATTTAAAAACTTTTCTAATTGTCCTCTTCCCAACTTGTCTCAAGGTTCATTTGACCTCCTATGCCATTGTTTTTGTTTGTTATTCCTCATTAGGAACCCTTATTTCCTATATAACTCTGTAGAGTTCTCCTATCTAGCCCTCTGACGGCTTATAGATCTAATTAAATTCAATAAACGCTGATTAAGTGCCTATTTTCCAGGCTCTGTGCCAGGCTCTATCCAGCCAGTTAGAACTAAATTACATACTGTTTTTATTTTGTATTTTTTTGAAAAACTTTTCCTTGAGGTATCCCGTCTAGCCAACCAGAAAGCCAGCCTTTTCCAAGGGCTCGATTGAGCCTGGTCATATACTTCTTTCTCTTTTGGTGTGCTTTATGAGTGCTTTACACAGGTGCATACACACACACACACACACACACACACACACACACACACACACACACTCTGTTCTTGGTGGACTTGTTACACTGCCTCTGCAGATCAGTGTCTCATGGACAACATTATTCTCCCACTCTCCATTAGTTCTCACCTCCCAGACAGCTTAGCCTGAGACTCACGCCCAGCAGAGCTGACATGAGCAAGTCCTGTTCTTCACATTCGTCCTGCTCTGAGCCCTGGAGTATGAGCTCCTTCGAGGCGGAAGCTATTTGCCCCGCCCTCCTCATCAACCCCTTGGCTCTTTCTCTGCCATGGCAAACCTTCTGCAAATTCTGCTGAATTAAAAGTGAGATGCTTGGGGGGGATGGAGAGCCGTGCACCTTTCCTGGCTCCCTCTTGTCCACCTGCTCCTGGCCAGAGGGTGAGCACCTGTTGCTCACAACTCTCCTCTGCCCATCTGCTGAAATGAGAGAGAAACCAAGTGCTTTTGTTTACTTGAGGAGGAAAGAAACTTTCAAATACTATTGAATAATATTTGGTCAACTACCTAAATTTGGCTTTGGGGAGAAAAAATATGGGAATACCCTGCTCTACATTATGTCTCCTTGTTAAATACTATACGAATGATGCAGGTGATTCCAAGCTCAGTTCAATGGATATTTCTCAGGAGCGCCAATTAGGAGTAGAAATAGGAGCCCGAGGCACTTTGCATGACATTCAATACTCAGCATTCAACACCTGGCATAGCAAGACAGGGCCGTCACCCGCCCGAGGTGTGTGGCTCTAGTTATAACCCTAATAGAGACTTGAGTGCTTGGAAACTTTAGAAAATGGGTCATACTCTATGCAACTTTCTCCCATGCTAAATAAAACAACATTAAACATTCAAAAAGTGATATCAATAACTTTTTTCCACAAAAAATGTATGTTATGGGAAAGCAGGGCCAACAAATATGTTAATTATATAAAAGTAGGATCATCATGCACATCTTGTTTTGTAAATTTTACTTTTTACTTTATGAGTGTTCTCTCTTGAACATTCTTTGGGTAAAAGGTAGAAGTAAGACACAGAACTGACTGTGACCAACCCTAGGACATGACCTGGGAAATTCACTAAAACATATTAAATCAATTTTTGTTTGGCGTTTGGTTGAGAGCGTGTGTATCTATCTGTACGTACACGCTTCTTTATCAGCAACGAGAGTGAGAGGTTTGACAAGCGCACCGGGAATTTGCCAGTTCACCTGCTAACATCCCAGGGAACGTAAGTTCCCTGCAACACAGCTGCGGAAATTCTGTGTTCCCCAATGTGACAAATGGTGATTGGGGCCGAGTGTACTCTATTCATCCTGAGAATCCTTGCTGGTCTTCAACTGTATACTTGGAGTATGGCACCGCCGCTTACTTCATTAAGGACATACTACCATCCACATCGGTCTGTTTATTTTTCTAATTCTAAGTGTGGGCTTCATAAAAATACATTGGGCAGAAAAGCAGCTAATAGCCAGGACTCTGTAAAAATTTTAGTTGGGAATGTCTTAGGAAATTTAAGCAGAAATGCTCCTTCGTGGGAGAAAAATAACAATGGTTTAACTTTTTTTTTTTTTTTGCAGTACTGGGGATCGAGCCCAGGGGCATTCTACCTTCAAGCTCCACCCCCAGTCTTATTTTTTATTCTTTATTTTGAAACAGGGTCTCACTAAGTTGTGGAGGGCCTCACTAAGTAGCTGAGGCTGGCTGAGAACCTGCGGTCTTCCTGTCTCAGCCTCCCAAGTACTAGGATTACAAGAGTGCACCACCATGCCTGGCATGGTTTGATTTTTTTTTTTTTTTTTGTCCAGCAGGAATCACCTTCACTCACAGAGCCCTGTCTTTCTCTTTGACTTTGTGTCCTGCCTGATCCCCCCGCCCCAGCCAGCAGCTTTGTTTGGCTTCTCGTAAGCATATTTGTCTCCTGTTCCCATAGTTGTATATGTCCTGTGGTTTCCCATTTGCTCTGTGTTTAAATGAAAAATGTATATAGTTTCTCTCTCGAGTTCAGTGGTGCTTATCAGCATTTTGCATGAAACAGTTAGAAGACAGATCCGTACCAAGTGAGTTGTTTGCTGCTGCTGATACGGTTTCTTTAAAAAGCAGAGGTTTCAGAAAACAGCTTATCCATCAATAGCTATGATGGCACAGCGTGGTTGCTTTGCACAAACATATTCCCTTTCTCTCTCAACCCTATCACCACAAGAGATAATTTACTTGCCATGTTGGCTATGTTCCTTTTGATTCGAAGAGTCTTCCTTCTCCTATTCTGTTTAGCATGGGTGGTGCTGAGAGACTTCTATAAATGTACAACTCAACGATGTGTGATATGCTTCGTAAAGGACCATAGGAGGAAAATGAAGGAAACTGGTTGGGACTTCATCCTTGCAAGGGTGGCTGATCCTCTAAACTTAAACTTCAGTTTCCTGATGAAAATATATTGTTCCAGTTTGAAAACTGTAATATTCATGTGAAATAAATGCCGAATGGATTGGTGATATTTTGCATACGGAGATCTTCTTTTACTAAATGCTTCCTCATGTTCTTACCTGCCTCATTTATCCATTTATTGATATATAGCTTTTTCATGATGACCCCAATTTTTTATATTAATCACCCTTCATTTATGGAGCACTTATGATCTGCTGATGCTATGAAGTATAGAAGGCACAGTCTATTATTTAGACATATCCAGAAGTCCATTATGTTATACATAGAAATATACCTTGAGCCAGGCATGGTGGTGCATGCTTGTAATCCCAGTACTTGGGAGGCTGAGGCAGGAAGATTGCAGGTTCACGGCCAGCCTCAGCTACTTAGCGAGACCTTGTTTCAAAATAAAATAAAATAGGGCTGGGGGTGTAGCTCAGAGGTAGAATGCCCCTGGGTTCAATCCCCAGTACCCCCAAAAAAGAAAGATTTACACCTTCACAAAAGTCATTGGTGACACACATGCCAATTAGTAGTCATGCACAAAGGATTGTGCTGGGCATTGAAGGAAGATTTGAGATCAGATCCCTGCTTTTCAGCATCTGGGCTGAAGTTGAAGAAGCTGGATAAGCTTATAAAGAAGGGTTTTATACTGCTTTTCCATTGCTGTGACTAAAATGGCTGTCAGGAAGAACATAGAGGAGGAAAGGTTTATTTGGTCTCAGAGGTACAGTCTATAGTCGCCTGACTCCAAGGCAGACATCATGGCAGTGCCCCATGTGGTACAGGACAGGGGCTCCTCTCATGACAGCCAGAAAGCAGAGAGAGAGAGAGAGAGAGAGAGGCTGCAAGTGACCAGGGACAGATATAGTTCCCAAGACTACCCCCCAGTGACCTGCCTCCTCCAGCCACGTCCCACCTGCCTAAGTTACCACCCAGCAAATCCATTTGGAGTATTAAGCCTTCAGTGGGTTTATTCACTAATGAGAATAGAGCCTTGATTCAATTATTACATCTCTGAATACCGTTGTGTTGCAAACACATGAGCCTTTCAGGGACACCTCAGATCCGAAGCATAACAAGAGGGCATTATGGAGGTGCTACCTGAGTGAGCCAGTCAGGTATTCGGTGACCAAAGGCCTGAACTAAGTTTTAAAGGTAATATTTAAATTAGTGAAAAGTAATACGTACATTCTAACTAAGAATGACAATTTGGAAACTATTATCTTTGTAACTTTGGAAAGATCAATTGGTCTGGAACAACTGTCTTCTACGTCAGTACGTCAGTGACACTCTTAGTGTTTTCACAATGTCTCCCATTATTCCATGGTATTAGGGTTTGGATATAGAATGTCCCCTGAAGAGTTCATATACTGATGATGTTCAGAATGATGAAATTGAGTCATGAGGGTTCTAATCTCATCAGTGGATAAATCCATTGTATGGATTTATTGGGTGGTAACCTAGGCAGCTGGGTGTGACTGGAGGAGATGGGTCACTGAGCATGTGGCCTTGGGGACTATATATGTGTCCATGGACCCCCTTCTCTCGAGCTCTCTCTGCCTCCAGCCTTCATGATGTGAGAGCAGGGCCCTTGGGCTCTTCTCTGCTGCTGTGCCCTGATCTCCTGCAGACTTCACCTGGCCTAACATGAACTGCAATTCTGAAATCTCCAGAAACATGAGCAAATAAATCTTTCTCCCTCTAAGTTGTATTTGTCAGGTAGTCAGGTATTTGGGGTCAAAGCAGTGAGAATGCTGATTGAAACACATAGGTTTTAAAAATTATTTGAAGAATTCTTGATGAAAGTTATGAGCCCTTTTCCTGAAATCCACGCATGGGCACTGCATTTCCAAGGTTTCAGTGACCCCCCCCAGTAGATAGGCCATTACTTTTGTCATAATTCTCAATATTCCCTGGATGCCATGATGGACTAGATGCACTATGTATACATTATCTCATTCAGTCATCATGAAAGTTCTGTGGAGCCATCTTGTTTCACAAAAAACTGAAGATTAAATAGAGTAAATAGATTGCCTGAAGTCACTCAACTAAAAATGAAATCTGGATTCAAATGTCCTGGTAAACAATCCCTTCCATGTGTCTTCTTTCCTTTTTTCTTTGGCTCACCAGCTTACTTCCCTAACCAACCTCAGGGTCAGCCTGCTACAGTCTCTTTATCTGGCGTCTGGCTACTGTTTGCTTTAAGGAATGGCAAACAAACCCTTTTCTCCCTTGGGGTACTTACCCACCAGACAGCTGTATCACTCTGTTTGTTTACAGAGATCAGATATGTGCTTGTGTTGCACATGAGTGACAGTGTGTGTGAATTTGCATACCTCTTCCAGGGTGGCATTAAGTAGAATTGTTCTTGAGACTTAAGCAATAAGAACACAAGACGTGGTATCTAAAGGAAGCTTCAGTATTTTTGTAGGAGAACTAAGGACTGAGATGCAAAGTTGAGAAGTTGGCTCAGACTTGGCTTCGATTGTCCATAGCGCTGTGAGTTTTCTGAAGGTATCAGTTAGTAGGATATCTGGGGCCATGAACTCTGGGAGGCTGCTGTAGGGAAATAGGAAGTCGAAGAGAAAACAAAGATATTGTCCAAGCTCCCACATGTGTCACCCTAGAGCACCAAGGAGAGGGGGCCCCTTTCAGCACCCCCATGGGGCCTCTCCCATGTCACGTTCTCCTAGAAGCAGTTGATTTTAGACTGGAAATTGCTGTCACGTAAGTTCAGCCAAGTAGAAGCTGCATCCAAGTCTTGCCATCCCCACCCCGACAGGACTGTGGGTGAGTCAGGTTTCCCCTGGGATTCAGGGAACCTTCTGTGGATCCAGAGAAAATCCCTCAGGAAGTCACGCCTAACCATAAAGGCTGCCGGGCCAGCGTGAATCTATCGCAGGAGAGGAAAAACACTATCTTCCCCAGGATGAATAGGGGTCTGTTCCCTTACCGCAGTGTCTCTGAAGTGCCACCCAGAGCCACAGCTCAGTGGTGAAATGACCCATTTTCCCCAGGCTGCAGGCTCCCTGTGGAGACTCTGCTTCTCTTCAGAAGCTGTAGACAACTCGCTTCTCCATTTCCTGGACTGGGCTCACTCTCATTAGCCTCAGCAACGTGAAGGAATGGAAATCTCTTCTCTGGGTCTGACATGACACAAGCGCAGAGTCTCTGCCCTGGACCTCACCACTTGTCTTTTGCCAATTAGAGAAACTCCTATGAATTGCTACTTATCTGAGGATTAATCAGTATCACAGACAAGAGTGATGACAAGGACTTAGAGTAGCCAAAAGGAAATATCGTGCCCAGAACACAGAGGGTGGGACAGCCATTTTGGTGGTTTGCTAATAATTGTTAAACAAAAAATTAAACAAGATAAATACTGGTGAAACACTGGGATAAACAACATTGCATCCATCTCTTTAGTGTATAATTTATGTCTGTTTTTTTATATGTTCATATTCATTGTGAATATCCAAGAGATGAGTAAATAGGCCGTATTTCTCAAATGTTCTTGGGCATGAAATACTTTTTAGGTGAAACATCCCACAATATTAGTTTAAGTGTAAATGCCCAGAGGGTGCCATGGTATCACAACATAACAAAACATTTGTTGTTCACAATGAGAACACCGAATATATAGAAAAGATTCTGTCCGTAAAATATGCTTTATGATGATGAGCTAAACCATTAAAAATAACTCAAAAGGATTCTTTTGGGTATTGGGGGTTGAATCCAGAGGTGTTCTACCTCTGATCTATACCCCCAGTCCTATTTTATTTTTTATTTTGAAACAGGGTCTCTCTAAGTTACCACACACTACTGGCCTTGAACCTATGATCCTTCTGTTTCAGCCTCCTAAGTACTGGGATTATAGGCGTGTGCCACCGACCTCAGCTCAAAAGGATTTTTTTTTTAAGTGTAATAATGAGACAAGACATTTGGATATATGGTTGGTGGATATGTCTTTGAATATATAAACATATCACAGGGTACTGATAATTTAATCTGTGTAGAGCTGACTCCAGACTTGTTTAAAATAAATAACAGAAGAAAACCAGAAATAGACCCTAGTGTATGTGTGTGTGTGCACATTCATATATATGTTCATGTGTATGTGTGTATATATACATACATATATATATATATATATAATTCTTATTTTTATTTATTTTTTTTTTTTGTGGTACCGGGGGTCGAACCCAGGGGCGTTCTACCTCCGAGCTACACCCCCAGTCCTATTTTTTATCCTTTATTTTGAAACCGGGTCTCACAAAGTTGCGGAGGGCCTCACTAAGTAGCTGAGGCTGGCCGTGAACCCGGATCCTCCGGTCTCCGCCTCCCAAGTACTGGGATTACAAGCGTGCGCCACCACGCTCGGCTCTTATTTTTAAAAGACATGTCAAATCCATTAAGACCGAATGGATTATGTAAAAATATTAATGCTGTGAAAATCAATTATTTAAGAAAAAGAAATCATTTTGAATCTTATGTTAAAATAAATTCAGATCTATGAGATCCATGGAGACTAAAAGAAAATAGAAACAAATATTTAATCTCTAAATAAGAAGGGAAGGAATTAAACACATTTTAAACGTCGTAAAATTTGTGGAATTCATAACATAAATGCACATCTGGATCTATTCTCTTTTAATCTTGAGCTCAGTGTAACAAAACAGAAGTCATGTGTGCAGGTTAGCGTCTGTCTGGTTTACACTGAGCAGGCTGCAAAAGGAGCGCTGGATTCAGCGCCAGCCTTGCAGAGGTGCTAAGGGGCTTTCTTTTCTTGCTGAATAAGTTTGCACAAGGTTTTTATTTTTCATAAACTTCATTTCCCTTATCTGAAAACAAGGCTTAGATGAGTGTGTTGGTTAGTTTTATGTGTCAGCTTGGCTAGGCCACAGCATCCCGTCACTGAATCACACATTACTCTACATGCCGCTGTGCAGGTCTTTAGTCGATGTGGTTATCATACACAATCAGCTGACTTTAAGTAAAGGGGATGATTGATAATCTGGGCGGGCCTCATCTGATCATTCAAGGTCTTACGAGCAAAAATGGAAGTTTCACAGAGAAGAAATTCTGCTTTGAGACTGCGGCATCAGTTCTGCTCGAGTTGCTCACTTGCCAGCCTGCCTTATGGAGTTTAGACCGCCCGGTCCCACAGGTGCAGGACTACAGGAGACGATTCCTTTAAAAAGTCTCCTGATACGTATGTGCATATATACAGGTACATCTATCTATTATCCCTTTATATAATCTATCTATCTATATATCTAATCATCCCCATCTTTCTATATGTATCTATTATCTATCTTTCTCTGTTATCTATCTTATCTCTGTATATCCAATCTCTATACCTATCATCTATCTATCTTCTCTCTATTATCTATCTATCTACTCTATCTACCTATTTTTTTTTTTTTTTTGGTACTGGAGATTGAATCCAGAGGCATTCTATCTCCAAGCTACACTCCCCGCCAGCCCCTTTTTTATTTTTTATTTGAAACAGGGTCTCAGTAAGTTGCAGAGCATCTCACTAAGTTGCTGAGTCTAGCTTTGAACCTGCAATCCTCTGTGTCAGCCTCCCAATTACTGGGATTACAGGTGTGCACCACCATGCCCAATTTATCATTTTCTTCTTTTGGTACTAAGAATTGAACCCAGAGGCATTCTCCCTCCGAGCTACACCCCCAACCCTCTTTATATTTTGTTTTGAAACAGGGTCTCTCTAGGTTGCTGAGAGTCTTGCTACATTGCTGAGGTAGTCCTCAAACCTGTGATCTTCCTGTCTCCACCTCCCAAGTACTAACATTACAGATGGGCACATTATAGATGTGCGCCATCGTGCCCACCTTATCTATGTATCTTCTGTTGGTTCTATTTCTCTAGGGGACCATGACTGATACAATGAGATAAAGAACATAAAATGTTAATTCACAATGCAAACGTGCTATCACATGTGTCATGTAGGACAGGCTACTCACACAAGGCTCCGCCACTGCTGTTCCTGCCACCTGTAGGACTCCTCCCAGACACTACACCATGCCTTGGATCATGTTGTTGGTTCAAATGTCACCCTCTTAGTAAGTTAGACCTTCCTTTAACACTCTGTTTCATTGGGACTCATCAACTGCCCTTTCAATCCTTCCTTCTTTCTTATTACATTTATCGCTCTCAGGTATATTATATATTTTCCTTACTATTTTTTGACTGTCTTGCCCCACTGGAGTGGAAGGACCATGGGCCATTAAACAGGTTCTCTAAATGAGCTCCTGCCATCAGCTTTCTCCTTTTTTTTTTTTTTTTTTTTTTTTTTTGCGGTACCGGGGATTGAACCCAGGGGCGTTCTACCTCCGCGCTATGCCCCTGGCCCTATTTTTTATACTTTATTTTGAAACCGGGTCTCATGAAGTTGCGGAGGGCCTCACTAAGTAGAAAGAGAGAGAGAGAGAGAGAGAGAGAGAGAGAGAGAGAGCTGAGGCTGGCTGCGAACCCAGATCCTCCGGTCTCCGCTTCCCAAAGTACTGGGATTACAAGCGTGCGCCACCACGCCCGGCTGGCTTTCTCCTTTTTGAATTTGTCTTCCAGAGTTGGCGATGAGTATCTTACTCTGACTTTCCTATAAAAACACTTCAAAGGTTTAGGACTGCCCAGCAGAACTTTGTGTGCTGATGGAAATGTTTTATAATCTGCACTTTCCATGGTGGTCTCTGAGTTCATGTGGCTATTGAGCCCAGGAAACATGACGAGTGCAGTGGAGGAACTCAATTTTTATTTTTTGAAACATTACTTAATTTAAACAGCTGCCCGTGGCCAGTGGTAGCGCATGTCAGGCAGCACAGGTCTAGGAGAGAAACTCCAAGCCCTCCATGTTGATCACTACCCGATTCCTTCAATACTTTCCTCTTTGTCCATAACTCACAGACTTCATGAGGTGGGAAAACTGTACTGTGTGACGTATTCGAAACCAAGGGTGCGGTTCTCAACGTGCTGTTTGCTTATGTGGTCCTCCCAGTCTTTGGTGCTCCAAGCTAACCTCCCTATCAATTGCCACGCTCCTTGTTATTAACAGTTGGACTTAGGAGTCATTCCCCGGGGTCATCCCAGTGGCATGAGGTGCTCTTCCATTACACTCTCATGACTGACAGTGCACAGATCTGTGGGTGGATTTTCAGTATTGGACTGTATTTATCTCTTTATGTCTCTGTCTCCCCTCCAAGGTGTTGACCTCCTTGGGGTCAGGCCCCATTTCTATCTTTCTATTTTGAGCTCGTAGCTCAGTGTGTGGCTCATCGTTGTGCTCAATAAATCTTTGTTGAATAAATGAAAGGAGGAAGGAATGCACTTGGACCAAGTGTTATCTTAGAGTTCAGTGGCCTAGTAGGCATGCCAATTTCTACAACCCTTCTTGCTTCTTTTGCTCCTTATATGAACCTGGGAAGATGAAACCGAGGTCAGGGAGCTGCACTGTCCGGGGGGCCTGTGTGATACTGCAGCCTATCTTCTCTTTGCTTCCTCTATCAGGAAGAAGATAATTGCCAACAGCATGGCAGTCAACTCCACGCTGGAGAGCTTAACACTTATCTAGCTCTTGTTATTATAAGCCACCCCAAAGGCAAGTTTTGAAGCATTTTATTTATTTCCTCTCTTCCTGTTCCTTTCCATCCTTGAAGTTCTTATTTGGAAGAAAAGAAATCTGAGTAGCGACTACAGCAGAATCACTCTTCTGGATTGAGCTTTTCAAAGGGTGTATAGATAGCACTTCTGATCCATCAGTGACCAGGGATGGTTCTGACAGTGACCTGACTCTGAACATGTTCAAAAAGAAGCAAGCTGGGCGTGGTGGCACACATCTGTAATCTCAGTACTTGGGAGGCTGAGACAGGAGGATCGCTGGTTTGCAGCCAGCCTCAGCTACTTAGTGATGTCCTTTGCAACTTAGTGACAGCCTGTTTCAAAATAAAGAATACAGCAGGTCTGGGGATGTAGCTCAGAGGTAGAATGCTCCTGGGTTCCATCCCCAGTACCACAAAAAAAAAAAAAAAAAAAAGGAAGAGGAGAAAGAGGAAGAAGAGGAGGAGGGGAGGAGGAGGAGGAGGAAGAATGCAGAGCAAATATCTTTGTTTTAAACAAGCTATGACTCTTCAAATTACACATAATAGTGTAAATTCATAGTATAAGAAATTCTGTGGCTAATTCTTGTTTCATACCAGGTTGTGCATTTACTACATAGAGTCCTAATGTTTCTAAAAATGCTTCCATATCATCTTCAATCAAAGAGTTAAATGTGGGAGGGGAAGGGTCCAGGGAGAGGTGGGTAAGAGGAAAAGGCAATAAATCTCTGACTCGTGAAGTCTGGACTCAACTGCACTGGCGAATCCCACAACTGCCAGCGGTGGAGTGTGGCAGCCTAATCTCACACTAACTGTTACCTGGTAGCTTGTCAGAATTCTGAGAAACGTGAAGATCAAAAATGTTGCAACTGGGAGGTATTCCAAATGCTTTTCAATGTACATCTGCTGAAACAAGGAGGCTATTAAAATGCCCTTTTAAAAGTCCCATTAAAATAACAATCCAATAAAAGGAGTGTATAATCTGAGAGCTTTGAGGCCAAGGGCGAGTGAGTGCCAACTAGCCTGTTGACTTTTGTGGACGGTTTTCCTTCTTCTGTTTTTCTCTTTGTGTGCTGAGCAGGGACTTTTAATTTTGCTTCCCTAGCAAAATTACATATTCCAAGTACTGTTTCCACCATCGCCAAACTAGAACATTCGTGTGTATCTGCACCTATCAATAAAAGTGTATGACAGGTACAAACTTTGGCAGGAGATGGGGGTTATCTGAAGATAAACACAGGTTACAAAGGAAAGTGAGATTATTATTATTATTATTTTGTGGTACTAGGGATTGAACCCAGGAACATTCTACCTTCGATCTACATCCCCAGCTATTTGTTTGTTTGTTTGTTTGGAAACAGGGTTTTGCTAGGTTGCTGAGAGTCTAGCAGTATTGTTGAGGCTGGCCTTGAACCTGCGACCTTCATGTCTGGAGTCACTGTCTCAATGGGACACTGAGTGACTATCCCATTGGATGTTGATATTGCCCTCTAGGAAATAATTGAATCAATTTCAAGTTCTAGCAGAAATATTACAGACATACTGAAAAAATGTCATAAACCTTTGATTATCAAACTATTTAAGAATTTAATGGCATCATGCATGAGTGGCTGAGAAAAAAATTGTGGTTTTGAACATTTAAAACATCTTATCTAAGTTTTTCCTAATCTCATTAGCCAAGTAAATTCTCTGTTGAATTCATTGATTAAGTAGAAATCTCTTGTATAATTTTAAATCGTGTGTGTGTGTGTGAGAGAGTGTGTGTGTGTGTGTGTGTGTGTGTGTGTGTGAGAGAGAGAGAGAGAGAGAGAGAGAGAGAGACAGAGACAGAGACACTGGGGCTTGAACCCAGGGGCAATCTGCCACTGAGCTACATCCCCAGCTCTTTTTATTTTGAAGCAGGGTCTCACTAAATTGCCTACACTTGTCTCGAACCTGACATCCTCCTGTCTCAGCCTCACAAGTACTGTGACTATAGCTGTGAATCACCATGCCCAGCTAATTTTAAATCTTCAGTACTAAACTTGTATTTCCTATCTAACTTTGTCATCCTACCATGTTGGGCAATGTTTATTTTCACCTCTTCACCATTATATCGCACAAAGCCTTAATCTCTGATCTCAAAACCTAGATGCTTGAAATTGGGAGAATTCTTACTAGTTTCTTCACCCAGTGTCCTCCCATGGCGCAAACACAGCTTAGCTACACAATCATTCACTCATTTCCCATTCTTTCCTTTAATACGTTGACTACCTGCTATGTACCACACTCTGTGTTAAACACTTAGAATATAGTAGGAAAAAGCAAGGCAGAATTGAAATTCACCCTAGCTTCTAGTCTAAAATTTGCAATGGCTCCATGTTTTTTTTTTTTTTTTTTTTTTGGTTGTTGTTGTTGTTTGGTGGTACTGGGGATTGAATCCTAGGGCATTCTACCTCTGAGCTACACCCCTAGCCTTATTTTATTTATTTGGAAACAGGCTCTCACTACATTGCTGAGGCTGTCTCTGATCCTGCAATCCTCCTGTCTCAGCCGCCCAAGTACCAGGATTACAAGCGTGTGCCACCACGCCCAGTGGCTCCATGTTTTTTAGAGGAAGAATTCAAACTCTTTGGACAACTGTTGAAGGTCCCTGTGACATTTGTGCGTGCCTTACACTCTCATTTCACCTCTTACTCTTTCCCATATAAATTCTCTAACCTTTTACCTCCGACCAGATATCATCCTCATTCCCATTTTAACATCTTTCCTGATTTTGTTTCCTCTGCAGAAATGCAGAAAAGTCCTCTCATTTCCATTAGAATCCAACCCACTTTTCAAGGGTAAGTCCTTTTTCTCCTGTGAGTTCTTTCTGGACTCTGGGAGCCCAGGTTAAACCTCTCTCTTATTTAACATATCTATTTAGTGAACTAAAAGGCATCTCATGTGAGAATAGGCGGTTACCTGATTCACCTTGTCAATAAATGGTGCTGCTACCCATGCAGCGCTCAGGCCACATCTAGGAGGCATCGGTGATTCTTTCCTGTCCGTCAGTGAGTCCTATCAACTCTGTCGCCATTTCCACTCCACCTTGAGACCAGTCTCCATGGTGCCTCCTGCTCAGGATCAAGGCATCTCCAGCTGTGCTTCTGCTTCCACTTTGACCTGGGAATTGTGTACAGACTATTTTGTGTCTTTGCAGCAGCGGAGGTACATGTGTGTGTGTGTGTGTGTGTGTGTGTGTGTGTGTGTGTGTATGAATGTATGTATGTATGTATGTATGTATGTATTTTAGATCCTGTCACCCTCTGGGTTAAAGCCTTCCAGTGTCTCCCATGGCATTCTGAACAGAATGCTAGCCTGACCGGTCGTTCCTACCTCCCCGCTTGGCTGACTCGGCCACCTGATCCCTCTCTCTGTTCCCCAGACATGGAAAGCTGGTTCCTGCCTCGGTCACTTCTACCTTCGCACCTGTGAAATAACTCTACCCTCGACAGGATGCTGCTTCTCCTTAGTCTTCCTGTAGCCGCCTTCCTCTTATTCCACAGCTAAAACCGTCTCCTTTGCTTGCTCCAAACCTTACCACTCTCTACAACCTTTGTTATAGTCATTGTAGAAACCATAGCTACCAGACATTTTCCTATTCAGTCATTCATTTACTTTTTTGTTTTTTGGTACTGAAGATCAAACCCAGGCATTCTACCTCCAAGCTATACTTTCAGCCCCCCCCCTTTTATCATTATTTTGAAACAGGGTCTCACCAAGTTGCTGAGAGTCTTGCTGAGTTTCTGAAGCTGTCCTCAAACCTGTAACCCTCCTGCCTCAGCCTTCCAAGTACTGGGATTACAGGCATGTACCACCATTTCTGGCCTCATTCCTTCATTGACTATTTCCAACTAGAATGGAAACTCCATTAGAAATAGGACTTTGATTTGTCCACAGCCATGTCATGAACCCAGAACAGGATTTAACCTGTGGCACGACTGACGATTGAATTAATGAGTGAGTGTACAGGACACACGTGATGAAATTGGTCTTCATCATCATTTTTTTTTTTTTTTGCGGTACCGGGGATTGAACCCAGGGGCGTTCTACCTCCGCGCTACCCCCCCGGCCCTATTTTTTATACTTTATTTTGAAACCGGGTCTCATGAAGTTGCAGAGGGCCTCACTAAGTAGAGAGACAGACAGAGAGAGAGAGAGAGAGAGAGAGAGAGAGCCAGCTGAGGCTGGCCACGAACCCAGATCCTCCGGTCTCCGCCTCCCAAAGTACTGGGATTACAAGCGTACACCACCATGCCCAGTGTCTTCATCATTTTTTAACTGTGTCCATATATCTTCACTGTTTCCTTAACACAATCAATCCAAAAGACCACACTTTGGCTTTCTATTCACATAACGTAACAAAATTAGATTATAGTAAGTACTTCATAAATGCATCCTCAATGTCTACTTAAAAATAGTTTATTAGAATTGTACAACCTAGTAATCCCACTTCTGAGTATATATCCAAAGGAAATGAAATAAATATCTCAAAGAGATAGCTTTACTCCCTTATCAATTGCAGCATTATTTATAATTGCCAAGATATAGAAAAACCTAAGTGTTCCATTGATGAATGAATAAAAAATTGTGGTATACACTGAAATATTATTCAGCCTAAAAAATAAAAAATCTAGAAGTGGCACATGCCTGTAATCTCAGTACTTGGGAGGCTGAGATAGAAGGATTGCAAGTTCGAAGCCAGTCTTAGCAACTTAGCAAGAGCCTCAGCAACTTAGTGAGACCCTGTTTCAAAATAAAAAAACAAAGCCGGGCGTGGTGGCGCATGCTTGTAATCCCGGTACTTGGGAGGCTGAGACCAGAGGATCCGGGTTCACGGCCAGCCTCAGCTACTTAGTGAGGCCCTCCGCAACTTAGTGAGACCCTGTTTCAAAATAAAGAATAAAAAAAATGGGGCTAGGGTGTAGTTCAGAGGTAGGATGCCCCTGGGTTCAACCCCCAGTACCGCAAAAAAAAAAAAAAAAAACAATAAAGAGGTCTGGGTTCAATCCCTAGTACCACCACCCCATACGAATATGGAAAACATATATTCGTACAAAAAAGGATAACTATGTGTGGTGATAGATGTGTCAATTTATTTGATTAATATACAATGGATCAAACCATCTCATGGTACACCTCAAATATATACAATTTTATTTATCAATTATACCTCAATAAAGCTGATAAAATTTTGTTTAAACGTGGCTAAAGGTTAAGCATTTGAGAAACCTACCAGATGCCTCTCTGCTATTTTGGTTTCTCTTGTTACAATAATTATTGTAATCTTACCTTTTCTCCAGGATAGTGTGCATAGACCAATGGGGAAACTGACTGGCAAATAACTATTTATTTCTTCTGCTATTCTTTTCTTTTCAGGTAACATGCAAACTAGTGAAATGAAGATTAAAATTAGGAGTATGTAAAGTTCAGAGCAATCTCATCTTACTGTTCCTGAAATAGGATCGTTAGATTTAGCAAATAAAAATTCAAGATGCCCAGTTAAAGCTGAATTTCAGAAAAACAACAAATAATTTTAATATATATTAAAAATATATACATCAAATATTGCATGGGCATATACATATACATGCATGTATATGTATACATATATGTATACATGAGTACCACAACATATACATATATATATATATATATATACGTATATGTATGCATAAGTATGTGTATATGTCCATGCAATATTTGGTGTATACTTATCTCCCCAAATTGCTTGAAATTTATTCAATATTCAAAATTGAGTTTTGAATTTTACCTGGCAGCCCTATGTTGAAGTGTTTGGTAGACTTGCTGAATACTTGCCATATCTTAGTTTAATGACAAAATCTTTGAAGCGAGCATTTACTGTTTCAGGACACTAATGTGCTCTTGAGAAATTGCTGCTTTATGGATAAAGAGCACTCATATGCTATCAAAGAATAATTGTTGCTTCCAGAAGTTCCAGATTAAAAACCAGGACTAACAAGAAAAACAGGGGACATGTGGCCCCTTTGACAACATAAGCCATTATTGGGTGCGGTGTTCCCTGACCTTACATTGACCTTTACGTCTGGGGACAAGGATCATCTCTTGAATCTAATTTGGAACCTCAGCCTGCGGGCTTCACTTACACTGAAGTTTGAAACCAGAGTAAATAACATCCCAGGACAGTTTCCCCCCTTTATTTTGTCCCTTCAGTTGTGGTACTCATGCTTCAGTGGTGTTCGTGTTGTTCCTGTTTTTCTAAAATTAAGAATAATTAAAATTCAAATGTCATGATTTTCCACTCACATAAAAATTTGTTTTTTGTGGATGCAAAAGAAAACTGCGCTTCAGGAAGTGCACATTTTTTATATCCTTTGTTCAATAAAAGATCAGACTTAAGAAATACATAAATCCTTCAAAATTCCCACCAAGAAAGAACGAGTCCTTGAATCTGCACGGTGCATGTAGCGCTCGTTTCCACCAGCTATTCTATCCTTGGTATTGCTGTTCACCAGCATGTTTGAGCTTATTAAGTTATGACTTTTTTTTTTGCAGTACCGGGAATTGAGCCCAGGGGCGTTCTACCTCCGAGCTACATCCCCGGCCCTATTTTTTATCCTTTATTTTGAAACTGGGTCTCACGAAGTTGCAGAGGGCCTCACTAAGTAGTTGAGGCTGGCCGCGAACCCGGATCCTCCGGTCTCAGTCTCCCAAGTACTGGGATTACAAGCGTGCGCCACCACGCCCGGCTCAAGTTATGACTTTTTTTTTTAACAACTGGAGAATCATCAGGAGAAAAATATACGTTGTACATGCATTTCACCCTGAAGCATTGTGCTAGACCCTGAGGATACAGAATGGAGCTATAATCATTTCCTTCTTGATAATTATCTACCGAAAAGTTCTTGATAATTATCATGGTTAAACAATGGAAGCCTTTAGAGAAGTGTCAAGTTCAGGTGATGAACATCCCTTGTTAAAGCAAGAGTTGAGCATTTCAGGGATTCCAGTTCTTTCCAATCTAGTATACTGTTAACAATTCCCCTGGAAGAGATACTTGGGTGACCTGAGGTTGGTGAAACATTTTTGCACAATGGTCTGATTTTTTGCAATAGTTGTCTTTACTGTGGGAGTGACATGGGAGGCAAGAAGAGATAAAGGATTACATTGCCAGAGTTTTAGATGAAATCGAAGCCCTAAAATTTGATTTCATTGATACTGTTTACTACCTCATTAACGATGATTTTATTCAGTGACTTGGTTTGAGTATATCATAGTGTTTTAAGTATTTCATTAATAAATATTGCAAATATTTCCTTAGAAACAAAATATTTTACTTAGAGATTTGGTTAAAAACCCATTCTCCTTTCTTAATTACCAGTTCCCTACTCCTCCACCCCATTATAATTTGAACGTATATTAATATTTCTAATTATCTATCCCCTCTACACAACCAATTCAGCTTCATTAAAGTCATTCATTAATTTAAAAATATTTAAGCTGGTGTGGTGGCGCACGCCTGTAATCCCAGTACTTACGAGGCTGAGACAGAAGGATCACAGGTTCGAAGCCAGCCTCAGCAACTCAGCGAAGCCCTCAGCAACTTAGTGAGACCCTGTTGCAAAAAAAAAAAAAAATAGGACTGGGGGTATAACTCAGAAGTAGAACATCCCTGGGTTCAATCCCCAGCAACACACACACACACACACACACACAAAAAAAAAAAACCCCAATTATTAAATACTTATATCCGGGCATGGTGGCGCACACTTGTAATCCCAGTACTTGGGAGGCGGAGACTGGAGGATCTGGGTTCGCGGCTAGCCTCAGCTACCTAGTGAGGCCTCCGCAACTTCGTGAGACCCAGTTTCAAAATAAAGTATAAAAAATAGGGCCAGGAGTGTAGCTCAGAGGTAGAATGCCCCTGGGTTCAATTCCTGGTACTGCCCCCCCCCAAAAAAAATACTTATCAGTGCAAGGTACTCTGCCAATTATACTATAAGAAGCAAGGATCCACTATAGCTATAAGGGTATATTGGATGTTATGGTAAATACAAAGGGTCGCAACATACAGCAGTGCTACCCCAACTCAGAAGTGGTAGGGATTAATGCTATTAAATCAAAACTAAATCTTACTCTGCCTTCCCTACCATTGTGGAAAAAAGTTTCTACTTCAAGCTAGTCTCAACTATTCTGAATCTTCAGTTCCTCATCTATGAAATGGGAAGAGGGGGTACATTTAGATTTCATCTTGATTATTCCAAAGACCAAAAGCATTTGCAAGGACACACTGCAGTCACATATCATGAGTAGTACTGGGTACTGGGTGACAGCAGTTCAGGGGAATGAAACCAGGTCGAGGATGAACTAGGAAATTCATTCTCAAATATTTTGCCACTCCACTGCTCAGATTCATATGTTGTGTGCACCAGTTTCCCATTGCTACATAACAAATTATCACAAATTTACTGACATAGAGCAGTAAGAATTTATCATCTCTCAGTTTCCATGAGTGGAGTGCAGGCACAGGTGAGCTGGGTCCTCGGCTCAGGTTCTTAACCTGGCTCGAGCACTGGGTGTTGTCCAGGGCTCTGATCTTCAAGCTCATTCAGGTTGGTAGAAGACTTCAGCTCCATGTGACTGCAGGACTCTTGTCCACATGGTCTTGCAGGCTTTCATCCTGGGATCTCTGAGGTCCTAGAGACCACTGACCATTCCCTGCACATGGCCCTTTCTGTAACATAGTAGTTTACTCCTTTAAGGCCAGAGAAGAAACCTTCATACTTAGAATCTTTTCTTTCAGGAAGGGCCTAGTCCCTTTTCAGGGCTCACCTGATTAGGAAAGGCCTCCAGGACCTCCTTTTTGATGAACTGAAAGTCAACTGATTTGGGACTTTAATTACATGTGCATTATCTTTCCACCTTGGCTATACAAAGGAGTCTCATGATGGGAGTGAAATCCATCACGTCCACGGTTCTGTTCTCACTCAGGAGGGGAATATAAAGGTGTGTATCCCTTAGAGTGGGAATCTCAAAATACTGCCTGCCGCACTGACGCTAGGCAGCAAGAACCCAAAGAAAATGGAGAATCCCAACATGAAATGGGTCGTGCTGCTTTTCAGCACCTGTGAATGAGGAATTAACATCTTGTCCTAAATCAGCTCAAATAAGAAAGGACACATTTTCACTTGGGTAATAAAAATGGAATAGATGGAAAAAGTAAAGTCAGGGAATGAAATTAGTTCAGGAGGAGACCATTAATCTCTTACATTAATAAGCTTTATGATCAACTATCCTGTTAAGACAAAATCACTTTATTCATTATACACAAAAATAAAAATGGGTTGAGATAGACTAAGCTCCCCTAATGTAATCTTTAAAGCTGCCTAGTTATTAACAGTGCGTATTTTACTTCTAATGCCATTTTTAATATTTGCCGTGAGCAAGAAATTAAGTTTGGTGCTCCAGAAAACAGTATGTAGTTACCCACATTCTGAGCAAATTTTTAAAATGTAAAACAAATGGGTATTTTCTGAGGAAAGGGCTTAGATTCAGGCAAGGGACATGCAAAGACAGAATTGGTTAGGTCCTAAGTTGGTCAACCACTGTCTCCATATTGGCAAAATTGATTTTCCAATTTATTGTAATTCCGACTAGTCATAAAAATGATGAACACATATTTTTCTTTCAGGGACATCCAAATCCTACTTCTCTCTTCTTTGCCTACATCTCTCTGCGGCTTCTGTTCCTCTTTCAGTTTTCTCTGGGGGTCAAGGTCAGGAAGGGAGAGAAAGGATAGGGCAGTAGTCTGAGACTTTACAAGATACACAGAGATAAATGAGGCAACTCTTTTCCCCAGAGCACTGTACTAAAAACTAGTAGCTCCACAGAAAAACAGTAGCTGCCTTGCATCTTGGGTGGCTTTGCCTTGGAGATACATCACATTTATGATGGTATGTGTCGTAGTTCATTAACTTGCCTATCCTATTATATTTGGTTACAATGGGACGCTACTCTAAAACAACATGCCTGAAATTGAAGACAGATGGCCTAGTAAGGGATTAAAAAGAGTTTCTTATAATTACTTACAATTTCCTTTTTAATTGTGCTTTTCTCTCCATTTATTGCAATGCCACCTAAGGACATTTATACTTTTTTTAAAAAAAATACTGTTATTTCTTTGGAAAATAAGCAAGAAGTCATGAGTCAGGGTAAAGACAAAAGTTGATATTCTCCTAAGAACATCAGCCTTTGGCAATGCTGCATATCTCTACATTTGCACAAGTTTATGGTTGCAGAAAGCTAAACTGAAAGAATTTTACTTTTATCTCTGTAAGGGGTTTGTGTGGCTAAACCTTCTGACTCCTGAAATGATCCCTTACTCATGTCGGCGTAGTAAGAGTTTTAGGAAATCAGTCCACAAATAATGTCCATTCAAGTAAAAGTATATAAGACGACAATGTTCTGACTTTTAACAAACAGTACAGCACTGACTTTGATCTGGCATCTTGGGATTTTTAAAGTGCAACAGATCCATTTCTTCTGGGGTCTTGTACTCAGCTCACTCCCTTTGAGCACCGTGTAAAGGCAGAAGTTGACCCTTGGTGAAATTTCCTTCTTCCACATATGCACAGATATACCTTCATATGTTTTTCTCCCCATGGGAAGACTTCCATTTATGGGTTTATTGATTATTTAAATGTATTATTTTTTATTGTGGTCAAATGCACATAAAATTTACCATCTTAATTATTTTTAAATGCACAGTTCAATGGTATACCTCCATACATTTTAAAGTTTATTTCTAGAACTTTCAATCAGCATCAGAGCTTCCAACATTAAGCCGCTCCTAGGAAACAATTCTAAGGAATAGCACACAGAGAAGGTTGCCCAAATTTTGCAAAATATGGTGATGCTAGAGACAAACTGATTCAGAAACATGAGTGGAAGGAGCAAAATAATAAATAACATCCAGGAGCATTTTATGTACTTGGTTCCAAGAGCAAAGTCTGCTATTTCCTACATAGTTTTCTACTGGGCTTTGTTTATAGGAAGGACAATTATTTGAGTACATATATATACAATTATCTTCATTTTGTTTTCTAAATGAGAAAGTGATAACATTTAAAACTGTAACAAGACCTTCATAATATTGATGGAATGTATAGATGTGTTATTGCCAGACAGACAGGAATAGCCACACAGAGTAAGGGCAAACAGCAAATTTTCTTTCTGTTTACATTTCAATTCCCAAAGATAATTGTTTAGTCAAGATGTTTAGCCTTGATTGTGGGTCATTAGGGGTCACTAATAAAAGACTCTGTTTGGATTTTACAAGTTTGTTTGAATTTGTGTGCATCGTCCCCCCCCACCCCCAGGAATCTACACGACACCAGTGCTTGTACACTGATTCCAGGGATCATGGCATGCAGTGGCATTTAAACAATTGGTCATATTTAGAATCGGTGTAAACACAAAGACCATTGAAAAACAACTTGAAAGTGCTCCAAGAGTTGTGTGCATGTGTGTTTCTATCACTCTACACCCCAATATGATGTATAATGACAATGTACCAAGTAAAAAATACTTAAAAAAAAGAAAAAGAACTTGACATTGATAGCAGATACTTGCTCTGTGCATTCAAAAGAAGAACTGATTTATTTTGCCACTGGGGGGGGGTATCTGGTGTAGTACAGTGGATACTGGGCTTGCTGGTTTTGTCAATTGTATTCTTATTCTTATTATATATATTTAAAGTACATAATGTAGATTTCAAATTTTGTTTACATCAACGCTAACCCATTATGCGAAGATACCAATTTTTAGTCAAACATTTAACATATAACTGAAAAACTGTGGGGTGGGGGCTAATTTTATGAATTGCTTTTACAGATAATAATCAGAGGTGAGGTTAGAAGAGGGGAGGCGGAGGAACGTAGCACCCTGGCGTGTGTCAAGCACTGCATGAGGCACTGTTTGCATTTTATTTTTAATCCTAGGCATTATTACCTTTGGAAAGATGTGTCAACCACAGTTCAGTAGTGGCCAAGGAACTTCCCCAGTGTCGCCAGGCTAGTCAGTGCTAGAATTCCCGACAGAGTAGCACTGAGTCCCATGCCCTTCATCGTCTCCTGGTCAGTACACGCACCGGCAACCGAGCACACTCACGGGGGTTGCTCTGTACCCCACAGCTCACATGATGGCCTGGAAAGGTCTAATGGAAATTAAACTTTGAAGATTAAATGTTAAGTAGCAGAGTATTTATATCTTACATATATATATATATATACATTGAAATAATTTATATGAAATATTTTATATATTATATAAACTATATAAAAGCGGTGCTTTCTTTCTGTGGTCCCTCAATTGGAAAGTAGATATCATTTGTGAGGTTACTAATTCTTTTCTTTTCTATTTCTCAAACTCACTCCATCTTCGCACCCATTTGCTTGTTTCAAATCAGGGCACATTTGACAGTCTTACTCTATTGTTGATAATATGTGCTTCAGATAATTATTCAATCTGGAAGTCTCTTGGAGTTGGGGAAATGAAGTAGCATTGTGTAAAGAATAATTTAGAAGCAGAGAAGCGAAAGCGTTGAGCATGTGCTTAGTGACAGGAAACCTGGCCCTGATTCTGATGAGTCATTAATTAGCCATGACTACAAGGAAAGTCTAATCCTTCTTTCTTTACTCAGTTTCTGACTGTGAAATAAAAGACCCTACGTGTTGTCATGGGCAAAGATACTGGGTAAATGTAGGGAATTGATATAGAAAGAACTATTGTGTACCACGCATTACCCTAGGTGCCTCATACATTTTACATTACATCAAATATTTTCTAATGCTTGCAGAAGAGAGTATGAACAGTGTTTGGATAAAATGGGATCAGAAGATGGTGGAGAATTGGTGACCTATTTATGACAGGAAGTGAACAAGGACAATATGGAAGAAGTGGTCAGGATCAAGTCTCCCATGTTGAAGAGAGAAGAATGGACAGGACCCATCGTCAAATTCTAGAGAAAAGTAGTTGACCATGGAGTTGACACCAACACTTACTTGTTCTATTTCTCAGGTCTCCTTCCATTAGGTCTCAGATCGGAGGGCATTAAGGAGCCACCACATGGGTTTAGATATAATGAATGGAAGGAGACTCTCAAGTGGCAGTTAGATAAGTATGTGAAGTTTGGTGACAAACTTGTGAAGATAAGGGAGACCTGTGCATTTCTAAATGTGACCTGAAAGATCCTGGAGAGGAGGACAGGGGTGAGAGATTAAGAACAAAAGTACATGTGGCTGAAAGGGCAGATAGGATTCAGTGATGACTTTTTGTGAAAAGTAAAAGCCAACGTTCTTGAAAAAGGAAGGAAGGGAGGAAGGGAGGGAGGAAGGAAGGAAGGAAGGAAGGAAGGAAGGAAGGAAGGAAGGAAGGAAGGAAGGAAGGAAAAATATCCGGAGCGGGAAGTAGATTGATGAAGAGTATAAGAAGCGGAGTGAGTTGGGGCAGGGGTTATCAGTAACTGAGAAGAGATGGGGTCAAGACAGGTGCAGGGGTCATACTCTTGGGGTTGGGGGAAGGAAGAGAATTAGAATTGTCATCAGGTTTGAGAGTGATAGGGAAAGAAAGTTGGGGCTTTTAAAGGAAATTGAAAGTGAGGACAAATCGATATGGTTTTTAGGTGAGAGAAAGAACGTGGCAGCAGTTGTCTACAGTAAAGTATTTAATTTCTAAAACATCAAGTTGAGTGCTCAGAGTTAGTTCAGTAGGAGTAAAAAAGGGATAGTTCTTTTGAGCATTTAGCTATTGTACGAGAATCAAGGTTGTGAAATAGGAAACATTAGAAAGAGAAGTCCCTATTGGAGATTGCCCATAATGCAGGGAAGTTTCAGGGTAGCATAATTCTATATATCTGTAATTCTATAATCACTTCATTCATTCATTGATTCCCTATTGAGCAAGTTTTTATTAGATTGCCATTGATATTCTAGGCACTGTGCTATGTGTTACGGTTACAAGGTAAACAAAAAAAAAACAGTTTGTATTAGTTTAGCAAAAAAAATGTAGACTGTATCTGTGAAGGAGAAGAAAAAAAGCACTTCCTGTATAACTGCAGAAGTTTATAGAGATGGGACCAAAAGAGAGTGTGACCACACTACTTCAGGGGCCCGTGTTTCAGCAAGGCTGCAGAGAGGAGGTCAGACATGACCTGAATTGCAAGAGATGGGTGATGCTTGGCAGGCAGGAATGGTTGTGCAGAAAGAGAAACCAAAAGATGCCAGATGAGGAGGCACAAATAGCCCTGCCTTCTTAGAGATGTACAGGCAACTCGAGCAGCAGACAGGCGAGACAGAGCACAGCCTGCAGCTATGCCCGTTCATCAAAAACCGCACACATTAGCACCTTGTAAGACAAGCCTAGCAATGCTGATCTGTCTTTCTCATCCATAGCAGGGCCATCTGACACCCCGGGAGAGAACGCGCTCACTCACATGTGACACACCATCTGTGAAACACCGGCCAAGGGCCACATAATGCTTCCTTGAATTCAGCCATATACAAAGCACAGGCGACTGAGATTAGATGATGTCACCTCTGGGTAAAGACTGTCCCCAAAGAGGCAAAAAGTGCAGTTAGCACACCTGACTGGGCATGAGGTCTCACAACACATCTTGTTTGCCTTTCAATCCCAGACATCTCAGAACCCTGCAAGAATAGGAATGTAATCAACGTTTGTTGGGTGAATGAATGAAGTAATAATAATGGTATTGAAGTTCTGGAGGGAGGAGGGGAAAACCAGAATGCCACCCAGTCATAATAGTAGTAGTAGTAGTAGTAGTAGTAGTAATAGCACCCATAATGACAGCGATAATGCTGTTAATAATAATATAATGCTAATAACCTGTAATAATAGATGCAATTTAATGAGTGCTCACTCAATATTGTCAGACAGTAAGCACTGTTAATGCATTATTTTATTTCATTCTTCTCAAAGCATAATGTAGTAAGAAATATCATCTCTAAGCACGAAGACACAGGCTTAGGCAAGTTCAGGAAATTGCCCAGGATCACCTAGGGTGTGAGGCATGGGCCACACTTGGTTTCAAAGTCGTCCTGGCTCCATGTGCTACACTCTTCACTCATATCAGAGCAGCTGTAGCATCGCGGAGTTGAAAGAGGACTTCACCCATGGAAAGTGGTTCTCACCCACCAGCACTCCTGCTTCCCCTGAGCTGCTAACATAGCTTCATCTGCACTTTCAATAACAACTACCGGGAAAACATCTTCACTCCATACTGCCATTGCCCCATGTACCTGCCGCCTCCAGCCGGTCCACTGTCTGCCCATCACCCACAGACGCGGATTTGGCGGCAGTGACCTCGGACAATGAGTGTTTCTCTTATTCTGTCTTTCTCCAGATCTACCCACAAGTGTCTTGACTGCATTCTATGGGTGATTGTGCTTGGGCTCCTGCCTGTTTCCTGGCATAAGATTTATTGCATAAAAACAGGCTGTCATGGAACTCATTTGTGAACATTAGGTATGGTTCAAGATGAAAGCAACACTTCAGCATTCCACCCGAGAGGGAGAGACCACCTCGGTTCCTAGATCCTGTTGTCCTTCTTGCTCTTCTTATTCTTTCTCCCTTTCTGCCTCCCTGTTCCTTCCCTCCTTCCCTTCCTTCCTTCTCTCTCTTCTTTCCTTTTCTTACTTGATGGATAAAAGTTAATAAAAGATGGTTTTGCTTCTCTGCTCTACACACACACACACACACGTGATTGTACAGACAAGTCGTGCTAAGCTGAGCCCAGTGATGCAGACCAGCCATCCTCCTGACTCAGATGTGTCGCCCACAGCATCTCTTAGCAGTGCTTAGTTTATCTTGTTCCTCGAAACTTCTTGGAGCAGAATGCTCGCTAGTTTAGTGGTTCTTGCTAACCACTAAAGGTAGCATGGCCATGCTATTTGTCACCCAAACTGCGATATATGATAGAGCAAAAAGACCAAGGCACTACAACTCTTTCAATTATACAATTTTTGCAATATTTATTGAAATGACATCAATTTTAGTAAATTGATGGACCCATAATGTAGTTATATTAAAAAACAATTTTGAAAACCCTTTTTTTTGTGGTACTGGGGATTGAATCCAGGGGCATTCTACCTCTGAGCTACACCTCCAGCCTTATTTTATTTTTATTTTGAAACAGGGTCTCTCTAGGTTGATGAGAGTCTCACTACTTGCTGAGGCTGTCCTTGAACCTGCAAACCTCCTGTCTCAGCCTCCCAAGTACTGGGATTACAGGTGTGTGCCACCACGCCCAGCTTGAAAAAAACTATTTTTAAAAAAGACACCTATGTAAATTAAAACAACATTTAAAAACACATCATCTAATTGATTATCTGAACATTTATAAAATTATGCATCAGTATAATTCTTTGTACATATTTTTTGAAGAATAAACCATTTTCAGGTACTTTAAACTTTTTCATAAAATTCTCATCTCCTTCAAAGTTGTAGTTTATGGTGAATATATTTGAAATTATTGATATTATCAATTGACTCTTTCCTATGTATCAAGATGTTTATAATTGAGGAAAGCTGTACACACACACACACACACACACACACACACACACACACAAGCTGAGATGATGGTTAAGCTCTGGGCAAATTCAGCTAAAGAAAATTCTCAATTCAAAATATTTTTTCTGCATTAAAATGTGTAAATATTTTCACAAGTGCTATGTTTTTGCCTGAGTGCAGAGTATTTTCCTTCTATACATGTAAGTTCTATTTATAATTCTTTTAAATCTTTCACTGAATTTAGATGCTGCAAAATTGTAGGCCTTTTCAATCTCATTCCATTCCCATTTACAATTTAAATTTCTCCAAATAAGAATAGCAATTTGATCAAATGACTCTTCCCCCAATTTGAGATATTTCAAAATACAATTAAATAATTTCAAAATAAAATCGTATGCAGCATATGAGCTCTATGGTTTAATTCATTCAGTTACCCTCTAATTTCTATAACATGGATTTCAGTGTCTTCTGGCTCATGAGCTTTGTTTCCAATTACGTCAATTTTCTTAAAGCTTGTTAAAAATTTACTTGTTGAAAACTTTAAGGAGTTTATTTTATTCAGGGTTTGTTGAAAACTTTAAGGAGTTTATTTTATTCAGGGTTTTAATTGATTAAAAATTATAACTGAAATTCATAGAACTTATGAAAAATAAAAAAATAAAGAAGTCCCCTGACATTAAGCATATTTAGGCAATTTACAAAGTAGTTCTTTAGTGGCTTGACAAATTTCAATGCTGGATTGATGATGAGCAGCAAATCATGTTTTTGTGTTAAATTAATTCCTTTTATCCAACATAGGTTTCATCACAATATTTTTGCAGTATTATTACTCCAGGTATATGTATAAGTATTTGCAACAGCCGGGCGTGGTGGTGCACGTTTATAATCCCAGTACTTTGGGAGGCAGAGACTGGAGGATCCGGGTTCACGGCCAGCCTCAGCTCTCTCTCTCTCCCTCTCTCTCTCTCTCTACTTAGTGAGGCCCTCCGCAACTTCGTGAGACCAGGTTTCAAAATAAAGTATAAAAAATAGGGCCGGGGGCGTAGCGTGGAGGTAGAATGCCCCTGGGTTCAATCCCCGGTACCGCAAAAACAAAAAAAGTATTTGCATACTTTTGCAACTAGAGATTCCCCCTCTACTACATAATGCCCCCATTTATTTGGATAAAATTCTGAATTATTTGCATGGTAGAACCAATTCAAGTATATTTCTGCTTCACAGGCTTCTTCATTTGGAAAAAATATCATTCTTACACAATAATTGACTTCCCCAAAATGCATATAATATTATCACTGCATTTTACCATTTGTTTGATACTTCCAGTTGAAATTCATTTAACTGACTTTCCAGTTGAAGCACCTGATACTTACTGATATAAAAGGGCATCATTTAAATGTTTGCAAAGATCTTCTACTGCTAATGAAGTCAACACCAACTTATGGTGATGCATAAAAATAATCCTGGAATGGAAAATAAATGAAGTTAGTTAATAGAAACAGCCATCTGATCCAATGAAAAGTCAGACTCCCAAGAATGATCTAGAAACGCACCTCTGACATTGCTCATGTCAAATTATCATCTTAAAATAACCAGTAATTTATGAAGCATTAGGTTAAATTACATAGTACCGAAATTCTTTGCTTTCAACCTACAAAAGAGCAATAGAATACAGTTCAACCCAAGTAACATTAATAGTTTTCAGCAGATTTGCATCTTCCGGTTTCCACGTGCCTAGAGATGTTAATATGGCCCCTGTGTGGACAATAATTCTTGACAAATATTTTGTGAGATAAATTGGAACTTAAATTCTCATTAAACATACAGTTTCATTTTCTTCAGTATATTGCTGCTGAAAGGGTTTATTGCAAAATAAAATAGAATTAACAAACAGTAAAATAAGTAAATAGTTGAAGATTAGCACCATGCTAAGCTCTGAAGCAAACCACTGTAACAAGAGTGTTCCAATTACTCGCTCTATGTTCTTTGGCAGAACTCCTTGGCCTTTATTTCCTGCGCATACTTACGTACACCTAACTTATAATTTTCCACACTTCCCTCTGACCTTGCTAGCTGGTAGCATGGCAGCTCTAAGCAGCTTTTAGGTGGTGGCACGGCAGCATGGATCCCAAGCAGGGGACAAGGGCAGCAGCATTCATTGCTCTCTTCACCATCTATCGTAGCTACCATAGTCGTTTGAGTCCCACGGTAGTTATTTTATCAGCGAGCAAGCTCTCCACATGCTGTTCTATAAAGGGAAGTGTTAATTATGTTACAGCTGGAATACCATAGGGAAAAGAAAGAGGGTCAATGTTGATCACCTTTCAGATTTAACCACACGTTAAGAGTGAGAACTCTGTTCACCGGCATTCACCTTGCAAGTGTGCTGAGCCCAGGCCAGAAGCCCAAAGTACAAGGTGGAAGTAGGCTGGGCCCACCCTGTCTTATTTTCATGCAGCTAATGATCATGATAGTTTGCAGAAAGAGAGAATTCCAGGAGAAATGCTAAGTTGGAAAGGATACTGACTCAACAGGTAAAACCAACAATTGCTCCCTCAAACCAGAATGTATGATCCTTTTAATAACATAATTCTTCATTCATCGCTTCCGCAAATATTTACCAAGCATCTATGAAGTGAATGTACTTTGTTAAGGAATGAGGGTATGGAGAAGAAAATAAAAGTCTGTGATGAAAAAGTGCTTATGATTTCAAGGGGTCAGTTACACTGAAATGTTGCGTGCATATACATCATTTGAGAATCTTCTTTAAGAATCATATCGCCCTGCAACTAACCTCTAAGATTCTGATTCTTTAATTCTCAAGTGGAGTCAAGAAATCTGCATTTTGTGTGTGTGTGTGTGTGTGTGTGTGTGTGTGTGTGTGTGGTACTGGGGATAGAATCCAGGGGCCTTCTACCTCTGGGCTACACCCCCAGACCTATTTTATTTTTGTATATGGAAAAAAGGTCTCACTAAGTTGCGGAGGGCCTCACTAAGTAGCTGAGGCTGGCCGCCAACCTGGATCCTCCGGTCTCAGCCTCCCAAGTACTGGGATTACAAGCGTGCGCCACCACGCCTGGCTGGAATCTACATTTTTAAAAACACCTCAAGTGATTCTCACTCTGGTGGTCAGTCTAGCACCCTTTCAGAAATGCAACCCAACTCCTTGAATCTGAAATACATGTGTTGATTATATTTTCCAGTCTTCTTCACATACCATGTCTTCTAAGTTAGGGCTACTTGGCATCATTTGTAGACACAATCTCTAGGTCACCATCTTTAGATGGTGGCAGCTGGATTAAATGCAATGCATCTAAGCAACATGGGAACAGGGGCATCCAGAGGGACCAGGCGCTCCACTTCCATCAACGCAGCCCCACATGCTCTTCTTCTTATGCATGAAACACACCGCAGCCTAATATTGTACTTGCAGCCATCTATGAATAACTATCAAGCTATATCTTTTCCATCTTGTACCAAAATATTTGAGGATAATTATCTAAGCAATGGAATATTTATTTAAGTGAATTCCACAGTAAGTCCTGCTTTCTTTATCAAAACTCTGAAATATAAAGTCAGCCTGATATGCTCTGTTTCGCTCTTATCCCTCTCTCCCTCCCTCCCTTTGCCTTTCCTTCCAACAGAGGTTATTCCTGGCAAAGTCTGCAAGGGAGCATGATACCACCTGAGAAGCAAAACAGACCCAGATACAAATCATTTCGCTCAAGTCTTGGAGCAGCCTTCAAAGAAAAACAAATTCCATACCAGCCCGAACCCGAGTGGAAGCCAAGAACTGCCAACATATTTGGAAGGCCAAACCCCTACAGAAATACGGTCCCTAACCGACTGCTAGAGAGACTAGCAGTTGAGAATGGAAGCGAGTTGGAATTTTGCTACTTATTTACAAACCCATCACTGAATTCAGCATTCGGTGTTTGATTTCTATAGCAGGCTTAACTCATCTTCGTGAAAATGACACCAAACAAGGTTAACAACACCAAATAGGGGTAATTCAGAGCTATCCGGATTTCCCATATGCTTAATGTTGCCACAAATTCTTCAATTCCCATTCACGATGATGCATAATGAGAATTTAAAACATGCAATGCATGCAAGTAAAGGAGAGCTATCAACTGAAACTGAATAGCTTGTGGGCTCTCAGAATCAATGCAACATTTTTCTTATATCCTCATGAATATGTGACTTTATAGTGAAGCCAAAGTCAGCCCATCGCACTTATGCCTCAAATTAAATTGAGAACATTGGCAAGTCCCCGTGGGGAGAAAAAGCAAAACCATAAACGAGGTCTTGGTTTTCTTGTATATACAACTGTATGAACAGAAAAAGGGAAATGATATCCTGATGGTTGTAAAGGCAGCAATGCCAAAATCTTTCCCCTTGAGCATTCACATTAAAAAAAAAATCCAACTTACACTACTTTCCTTTTAACCCACATGGCTTCTGTGAAGATGACCTTAAAAAGACAAGAACAACATGGATAAATGTTTGAAATTCTCCTCTGGGTTTTTTCTCTGGTGCTTTTCATAAAGAAAGGTAGGAGCTGGGCATGGTGGCGCACGCTTATAATCCCAGTACTTTGGGAGGCGGAGACCGGAGGATCCGGGTTCGCGGCCAGCCTCAGCTCTCTCTCTCTCTGTCTCTCTCTCTCTCTCTCCCTCTCTCTCTCTCTACTTAGTGAGGCCCTCCACAACTTCGTGAGACCCGGTTTCAAAATAAAGTATAAAAAATAGGGCCGGGGGCGTAGCGCGGAGGTAGAACGCCCCTGGGTTCAATCCCCGGTACCGCAAAAAAAAAAAAAAAAGAAAGGTAGGTTACTTTGGAGCCCATTAGTAGTTCCCAAATTAGATATAGGAAAAGATGTTTTATTTTTATTCTATGGAAAAAATGAATAGTAAACAGGTACCCTTGGTTATCTGATTTCTGCTGCCAGTATATTTTATTGGCAAATTTTAATTTGGCATTCTTGAGATAACAGTTCCTAAAAGCAAACAAATGAAAAATACCATAGTGGCAAAATGCTCGAAGAATGGATGCAGAATGCACCAGGGAGAATCCTTCAGAGGACAAAGCCCTCTTTGATATTTTTGAAGAAATTCCATGCTCGCTCTGTACAGATAGTCATACCCACTCACTCTTCTAGGATGTACTCAATACCCAAATCTTTCTCAGTTGTACAACACAGTACATGTTTTATTGTTAAAAGAGCCAGAGAGGGGAATGCAGAAAACATTTAGTTCAGCCTTTTCATATAAAAGTGAGACTCAAGAACATAGGGTCGTTGGGCGTGGTGGTGAATGCCTGTAATCCTAGTACTTGGGAGGCTAAGACATGAGGATCACAGGTTCAAGGCCAGCCAAAGAAACGTAGAGAGATCCTGTTTCAAAATAAAAAATAAAATAGGCTGGGGGTGTAGCGTGGAGGTGGAATGACTCTGGGTTCAATCCCCAGTACCACACACACACACAAAAAGCAGCATATGGTCATTAGTCACAGAGTAATGAGGGTGCAAAAGACCTTGTCAAATATTTTGGGTAAACTCTACACTGAGTGATGGTGCGTAGTGTCCATAACTTTTCATCTGAAGGAGACAGACGATGGTTACTCCAGTATCTGAGCTGGGTCTCTCAGCATTAACACGTGCGTGCCTGAGACAGCTGCCTGGCCATTGTGCAGTACCAGGGAAGCAAGATGCCTGGGAAAAGCTCTCCTCGTATATTCCAGAAAGCCACTTCTTCCACATTCTATTTTAATAATAAACAAGTATGGCTGTCTGCTACCCTCATTCATCTTTGCAAGCTTGCTAGCCCGTTTCTTATTACACTTAATGAGACCACTCTTCACCCAGTTAATGCTACACGTCCCAAAGCTGAGCTATCCTGGCCTGTTCCTTTTCTGTCACCAGCCACATTCCAACAGGCCCAAGTCCTAATGATGCATAGACGCCCCCCATCCCTGCCACCGAGACAGGTTAGGCCCCTGCATTCTTTACTTCACTATTATAATAGGGTGTTTTTTTCTAGGTTTATTTATGGTTTAAATTTGTACAGGACTTATCTCCAGGACTCTATTCCCTCTTCAGAATACCTCCAGAGACATCTTTCTAAAATATAAATCTAATTTTCACTATTTATCTTCTTGGAATGCTTCAGTAATTTCCCTATCACTTACAGAAATAAGTCCAAACGCATGGCCTGGCATGGGTGTTCTCTACAATCTATTCTCAGCCGATCCTTCTAACTCCCACCCATCCTATTTGTGGCTACTACCTTTCCTTTCCTCTATTCCATGCCCCATCTCATTCCAATGTCCATGCCAAACTGCCTCCTTCATATGATGCATTAGGTAATATGGGTATCCTGTGCTACATGTACCGCTATGGGTATCCCTGGCCACAAAACCTCTCTTTCCCTGACATCTGACCCAAATAGCAAGCACTCCCTCGCCCCCACCTCCAGGCGGTCTTCTGTATGAAGCCCTTTCTATGGTCTCTTCCATTCTGTCCATGCACTTTATTAACTCCTTCATTTATACATTAATCTTCCTTTCCCCTAGCAGTTCTTGATTTTATTGTAGTAGCAAAACCCATGGCATATGCTTTTCACATGAGTGACAGACAGTTCAAGGGCACATCTAGAATCAGATCTAAGGACTAACCTTGCTCTTTTCTTTCCTGCTTAAAACCATATATCAAAATATAAAGACAAAGAGTGATTTTTTTTCAAAAGGGGAGATCTTCAAAATATAATATCATTTATAAACTTCTGAGCTTTACTGGCAAAAATGCAACTCATCCCATGGATAATCTCTAAAAATCCAGTGTTTGGAGATGCCACAAACGGGGACTTTGTCTTCTTCATCTCTGTAATCACAGTCCAGTCTAAGTTCTAGCGCATGATGGATCAGGAGTCAATGTTTGCTGAGTAAATTAGTGACTGAACCACAGGTTGGATGTTTCAATTTGAACATCTGGGATTTTCAACCTCAGGCAGGAGCTGTGATTCCAAGTAAATCTCATATAAATTAATCCATAATGACCCAAACTCTTCTAATAAAAAACATGTTTTATTTTTCTTTCCTTGGAAATGTGCATTAAAATGACAAAATACATCGATTATTTCACTACTTACGTCCCTTCTTATGAATTGCCAGCCACGAGGCACCATACCAAAATGAGTCCACTGTATAAACCAAGTTAGTGTTAAATAGAACGGTTTCTCTTTTAATTAAACACTACTTCTTTAGGCTCACTTTGGCTTTTCTATGGTCTATCTTGCCTAGATGCTCCTGGACTCTTAACAGGAGAAGATCATGGGGGAAACTGAAACTTGGGGAGAACTTCCACTTATACACAAGGAAAGGAGGGAGGAGAAATGAAAACAAATTCAGCTTCGGGGAGGTGATAACGGAAGCCACCAAGTAAAACGGGGCAATCCTGCCAGCAAACTCCAATGGGTGCCTTTATCAGAAAGCATTCGGTGTCTCACAAATCAAGTCTTTTGAAAATCACTGCTTGAATTTCTGCAGGTAATGAGTAAACATGCCCCCAATGTCAGTCACTACAGTTATTCCTCTGCAATTCTGCTCCTCCTCCAATGGTCTCAACTCTGCCGCCCAACTCATCAACACAGGAGTCATTCTTCGCAGTCCTTCTTCCTCCCTCATCTTCCTCAGACTTAATATAGTTCTGGTGATTTTACTTCCAAATAAAGTCTAGGTTTTGTTTACTCCATCTCTACTCCCACCCCTCTTTCTATCTTATCTCACTTTTGACCTATCCTTTAATCTGCTAAATCCTTTGACTTGCCTTTAATCTGTTCTCCAGTCTAGTCGTAGTGGCCAGCTATCTATCTATCATCTATCTATCCAGCATCTATCTATCTATCATCTATCTATCTATCTATCTATCTATCTATCTATCTATCTATATATCTATCATCTATCTATCATCTAATCTATCTATCGTCTATCATCTATAAAATTCCTGTGTGTGCATGTGGGTGGGTGGTACTGTGGATTTGAACCCAGATGCGCTCTACCACTGAGCTACACCCTCAGCCCATTTTTTTACTTTTTATTTTTGAAACAGGGTCTCACAATGTTGTCGAGACTGGCCTCTAATTTATAATTCCTCCTGTCTCAGCCTCTCAAGTACTGGGATTACAGGTGTACACCACCATGCCTGGCTTAAAATATAATTTTTTAAAGGACACTAGATTTTAATAATGGGAACAAAAAGTTGTTTTCACCAGTATAGATTCACATTACAGTACACCAACATTGATGGCATTCTCTTGTCTATTTTCTTAAATATAAATTTTAAAGTAATATATATAGAGAGAACACAAGTCACTACCCCCTTAAAAGCTTTTTGATAATTGCAATTAGATTATAAAACAAAATTTAGAACACAGTGTTTTGCACTAAATTTCAGTCACATAGAACTCTCTTCAATTTAGCAATCTTGCAAATGCTTTGAACTTTATTCATTTTATTAATCTATCCTCCACATCACACATTTAGACTTCCTAAGATATACTGTCTGCCTTAGTCAGGGTTCTCCACATGAACAAAGACAATAGTAGGTGAGTCTATGTCTATATACATACCTACATCTACATGCTATAGCTTGTGCCCCCCCACACCCCAAAATTCAAATTGCAACTTCATTGTAAGTCCTACAGTATTAAGTGGTGGAGATTTATAAGTCTGACAGTATAAGGTGGTTAGACCATGGGGTCTCGGTCCCCTTGAATGGGTTTGGGGCCTTATGAAAGGAATAGAGGGATCTGGGTTGGCCCTTTTTTGCCTTCTATCCCATGAGGACACAGCTTGAATCCTTTTGAAGCACACAGCATCCAAGGTGCTGTCTTGGAAGCAGAGATCAGGCCCTTGCAGACACCCACACTGCCTTGACTTTGGGCTTCCAGTCTCCAGAAGTGTGAGAAATAAATTTCTATTGTTTGTCAATTATCCAGTCTCAGGTATTTTGTTATAGCAGCATGGAAATAAGATACTACACACACACACACACACACACACACACACACACACACACACACATCTACATATAGAAAGAGAGAAAGAGAGAGAGAGAGAGAGAGAGAGAGAGAGAAAGAGAGAGACAGATTTTAGGAAATTGGCTCATGCAATTGTGAAGGCTGACAAGTGCCAACATCTGTAGTAAGTGACCTGGAAGCCCAGTGGTGCAGTTTCTGTCCAAATATCTGCAGGCTTAGATAATCTAGGAAGAGAAGATGTTTGAGTTTGCTTCTAAAGGCAGAGAAAAATCGGTGTCTCAACTCTAAGGCAGATAGACAGGAGGAATTTCCTCTTAGCCTTTCTATTGTATGTGGGAGTTCAGTTGATTGGATGGTGCCTACCCACCTTATGGAAAGTGATCTTCTTTACGCAGTCAGCCAACTCACATGCTCATCTCATCACTAAACACCCTCACAGACATGCTCAGAATAATGTTTGGCCAAATATCTGGGCACCCCATAATCTAGTCAAGTTTACACATAAAATCAACAATCACACCATCTCTGACCTACAAATCTAAATGATTCCTACAGTGCCCTGCTTATCTTCTTCTTTGCATATGTCATCATTTGATTTGTTTATTTATGTGTTTATTCACTTATGTATTTGTTTAATGTATGTCTAGAAGCTCTATGTACTTTCAACCTATAGAGTCTAAGCTCAGATTCTTTGTTCACCATTGCACATCTAATACCTAACATAGCACCTGACCATATCTAAGATTAAAATTCTGAATAGCATTTAGATCATATTTAATATAGGTGTTTACATTTTCAGGGGGAGATTGAACCCAAGAATATACTATCTTCAAGATACACCCCGCCCTTTCTATTTTTTGATTTTGAAATAGGGTCTTGCTAAATTGCTGAGACTGGCCTCAAACCTGCGATCCTCCTGTCTCAGCTTCCCAAATACTGGAATTACAGGCATGCACCACCATGCCAGGCTAGATGCTCTCATTTAATATACATGGACCATTCAACTATGCTACCGCCTCTCATGTGCGATACCTGAATAATAGCATCTAGTTGGTATTTTTTATAAAGTTTATGCCAATATGTGAATTCATGGACTTAAGTATTTTTCTTTTCAATTTAATGACTCGTCCTTTGAACTTTTATTGTTGCACTGAATTTTAAAAGCCCTAAATCAAATATACAAACACACATTTAAAAACTATAAACTTTTGAATTTTATTACCATTAGTATTATTATATAAAAGATTTTTATGTAGATTATTCAAATATAGTTGGAGAAAATAGTATATGGTTATAATTTTTGGATGCCCAGGAGAAGAGCAACCAAGGAACTCCAGGACTTCATGACTTCCTTTAGGATCTAAGCATTGTGTGCGGTCCATTCTCTACCAACTCTCATGGTTCTGTCTGTGGAGCTGTAACTTTTGGTTTACACCATCACTCCAGCCTGCGGGAATGGCAGCACTAGGTGCTCTCGATTGCCGAAGAGCCAACAAGAGGCTGAAGGGACGTCAGCAGTTTTCAAAGGGCTAAGCCAGGAAGTTTGTATGCTGCGCTTGCATGTGAAATTTCTTGAACAAATGATTTTTTGACTAAAATTTTTTTAAAGAGAAAAATATGAACTGAATGACCTTGATTTCTTTTCTTTTCATTTCAAAGGCATTTATGAACTGTGGCTCTCTTCAACCCAGTGAATAGGACCTGATCACAGGCATAGTCAACTTTTTACAAAAATATTTTGGATCTTTTGGACTTGATATTGATAACAGAAACTGAGCAGAGAGACATCAGCATCTGGTTTTGATGAATGCAGCCTGCTTGTACTTTAAAGGCAAAGCATTCAGGAAAGGACTGGAAATTCCTGCTCAGAAAATCAAAGTCTAATACAGTTTCTCAGTACCTGATCTTGTACGTTACAAGTGACCTTGGTGACTTCATTCTGCCAGTTCCACATATTTTTTAAATTATAGTGTTATGTTTCATTTTAGAATATATTTAGGTTTTTGTTATAGTGTTTTGGGGATGGATTTTTTGTATATTTGTTTACTTTTCTGTTATATATACAAAGATAAAATTCTTCCCCAAAGAAAAATCAGGTGCTCTCATTTTTTAAATGAAATAAATTGGGAGCCAGGTGTGGTGGTGCACGCCTATAATCCCAGTACCTGGGAGGCCGAGACAGGAGGATTGCAGGTTTGAGGGCAGCCTTAGCAAGTAGTAAAACTCTTATCAACCTAGCGAGACCCTGTTTCAAAATAAAAATAAAATTGGGCTGGGAGTGTAACTCGGAGGTAGAATGCTCCTGGGCTCAATCCCCAGTAATAAAACAAAACAAAAAGAAATTAATTGGTTTTGGTTTTCTAACTACAGAAAAAAAAACCTGCTACCAAAATCAAAATGATTTCTTCCATTTCTTATTAAACTGTCAGAAAGACATGCCAAAGCCCACATGTAGAGGGATTTACCAGCTAGCAACATCCTCTGCTATGCTATGATGTCTAAGGGCATTAACAGGGTCTCTTCTTTTATTGTATATCCCAAGGTATATCTAGTCCAGAGCTTTGCCAGTTGCAGATTCTCAAATCAAAACAGAAAAATGAATGAATGAATGAATGAATGCTTCTTGAAACACCTGATACTTAGGAATTTGCTTACAAATATAGTGAGTAATCATTTTACTGAAATAATTGTTTTAATTTCTGATATTCAGCTCTGTGGTCTTCTATGTCTTTGGGTTTCTCCCTTTCTTCTGTGTTGTCTTGCTTATAACCAACACCGTCAGAGAAGGAAAGAGAAAGAGACTAAAAGTGAATGTTTAATCTTTTATGTATCACATCTTCTGAAATAGTCTGGTCAAAAGCTGTTTTGAAAAAGCAATTAAAGCCAGTGGTTAAAATGAGGCTCAGGATTATCAATAGACATCATTTGTCAGTGTTGTCTCTGTTCCACATCAAAAGAGATTATCGAGAGAACATCCGGCAGTGACCGTGTGTGTTCAGTGTGCTAGGAAATGACTGTATTCAGCACGAGGAAGGAAGAGCAAAATCATTTGTGCATGCAAATATCTGCTTTATGATTGAAATATTTATCTTTCTTTTTTTCTAACAAAAGTCACGGGATAATTTGAACCTATATACAATATAACGGTTCTAATGTGGAGTGCTGTCATAAAATAACCTTTTCTCTATATTTCCACTAATTGGCTTTTAAGGCGCTTTTGATGTGGCTGAAAAGGTCAAAGATCAATGAGTGGCTTGTTAGGCTAGATCGTTTATTTTATCAGAAAACAAAAATACAAGCTATTGAAAAAAATAGAATTTCGAAAGAAATACACAGTCTATTTGCCTTTGGCAGGCTCTCCAATTTTTCTTTGGCTCCTGCAAGCTTGAGCTGGTTTAATCAGGGGATTATCAAGTAGACCAAAGAAATATAACAAAGTTTTGTGCTGCAGTAAATATTTGTAAAGCAAAACTTTGGAAGAATCCATGATACATTCTACTGTTACTAATTTTAAAAATCCAAAGCATTTCTGAAATCGTTATCGAATGGCCCAAAAGAAGCCTGAGTCACACTGTCCTTCCACAATTGCTGTTGTGTATTTCAAGTACCTAATACATTTTTTTTTTTTTGGCTGGGAGAAAAGGTAACCAGAGAATGACACAGTAGACACTGAAATAAAATTTTATCCCAATTTATAATTTTAAAAATATTTAATCCTAAATATAAATCCACGGAGGAAATAACCAATATGATCTGACCTCTTAGACGACTCTGCTTACATCTTTATGAAAATGAAAACCGCTGCTTCTGTTATTGTCAAGAAGCAACTGATACATAAACAGCTGATTAAATTCACTGAAATCTGTGCTCGTTATGTTTAAAGGACAGAGATAGGCAAGTCCTGTGAGCACAGTAGATTGTGCTTAAATTAAGCAATAATCCTGGTGTTTCAGGACACAGGGAGGGAGACTAATGACCGACTAGAAATAATTTTTGGCCTAAAGCGAAGCACTGGGTCATTAACCCTTAATGATCATTTATTCAGAAGAAATGTTCTGGGCCGAGGTCCTTAATTCTCTTAAATAACAAGCAGAGACTGAAAGGTATGTTGACAGCAGGTGTTTTCATGGTAATAGCCGACTGAGGAATTCACCTAGTCAGGTTGAGCTTAATGTCCCAGGTTATTGCACAAAAGAATGGACAAAGGTGTCATGCATTCATTACACTGGCAATATCTCCAGTGAAATTTATTGCCTTTTCTATTTATTTATTCCATTTATTTATTTATTTATTGCAGTACTGGGGGTTGAACCCAGGGGCATTCTACCTCCAAGCTACACCTCAGTTCTATTTTTTATTCTTTATTTTGAAACAGGGTCTCACTAAGTTGTGGAGGGCCTCACTAAGTAGCTGAGGCTGGCTGCGAACCTGCGATCCTCCTGTCTAAGCCTCCCAAGTACTGGGATTACAAGCGTGCGCCACCACACCCAACTCCATTTATTTCTTTATTTCACTTTTCATTTATTTACTCAATAAGTACAGTTGAGCACCTACTCAGTAAGTAAGACTTCATTGGATCATGGGGATAAAAATGGTGCTCTCAAAGGATTTATAGTCTGGTAGGGGAGAGATATGCAAAAAAGACAATTTTAATAGTATTTGATAAAGGATTTTTTTTCATGCTGGGGATGGTACCCAGGGGCATTTTACCTCTGAGCTACAACCCCCAAATCTATTTTATTTTTTATTTAGAAACAGGGTCTCGCCAAGTTGTTAAGGGTCTAAGTTGTGAAGGCTGGTCTCAAACCTATGATCCTCCTTTCTCAGCCTCCCAAGTACTGGGATTACAGGTGTACACCACCACTCCCAGCTTTGATAGATGATTTAAAGTCTGCTGTAAGAGCAAATAGGAAGGCAGGTAGCCCATCATTAGGAATTAGGAGGTAGGAAGGCATGCTGTCTGAAGTTAAACTTTAAAGAGCTAACCATCATGCTAATTTGGTTGTAGTGGGGGGGGGAAGCAGAGAGAGAGAGAGAGAGAGAGAGAGAGAGAGAGAAATATTAAATCCACTGAATTGTAGCCTCACCACCAAGCTGACAGTTTTAATTCCTTAGCTTTGATGAGCAAATTATTTTTTACCCAATGTTTTTAAACACCTGCAGTAACTGTGGACTTCAAGTAGACCAATCAATCCCATGGTACCTAATCTAAAAGCCATTTGGAGAAAATCCTAGTAGACCTTGGTGATGGCAGTGTAGCCATCTATCCATCCTCCATTCCCTTCTCCTCTCACCTCTGGCTGGGAAACCTTGTCTAGATAACCCTAACTAGATAACCTTTTTGCTTAATATGTGCAATAGTAATTAATTTAGCAAAAACCATGGGCATTTTATTTTAGTTTATATAGGGTAGTCTAATTTAGGCTTAGCAGTTCATTAAGACAATTCTTTTCTAACTGATTTGTTGGCTTTTCTTCCCACAGGAGAAATGGCCTTTACTTTATTTTACAATTGTTTTCTTTAGTAGATAGTGGAAAAGAAATTAGGGAAGTGAAGGATTAGCCAGTGTGAACAATATCCTCAAAGTAGACTAGATTAAGTTTCCAGAGGCCTATGACCACTAAGGCTCCACTTCCAGGGAAATAGTTTCTGCTTTGAAGCAAACACTGTTGTCATCTGGGATTGTCCAAAGAGGAGGAATTGGTAAAGAGCTGAGGTCCCCATTATGTTATTATTATATTTTTAGAAAAAGTATAATTATGCTCCAATTATGTCTTTATTATTTTCTTCTTATGTAAAGAGAGAGAGATACTGGGGATTGAACCCAGGGGCATTCTACCTCTGAGCTAGACCCCCAGCCCTATTTTATTTTTTATTTGGAAACAGTGTCTCATTAAGTTCCTGAGGGTCTCACTAAGTTGCTGAGGCTGTCCTCAACCTGCAATCCTCCTGTCTCTGACTGGTGTTTAAAAAATAAATCTTTACAAACTGGGCATGGTGGCTGATGCTTGTAATCCCAGTACATGGGAGGCTGAGACAGGAGGATTGCAGGTTGAGGACAGCCTCAGCAACTTAGTCAATGTTCAACTAAACACATGACCACAGGAGTTATTCATTACGATGACATTTATGTTCCTACCTCCACGCATCCGCAGAAAAGCAGCAGGTGATTTGATATCACTTTCAAAATACTTCTCTGTATATCCGTGTTTTTTGACAATGAAAATACATTATGTTTCTACCCAAAAGAATAATTAATTTTATATGACCAAACTTCCCCTCTGAGTCACTTCCCGGGCATGGTGGCATACGCTTGTAATCCTATTACTTGGGAGGCTGAGACAGGAGGATCGCAGGTTTGAGGCCAGCCTCAGCAATTTAATGAGGCCCTTCTCAACTTAGTGAAACCCTGTTTCAAAACAAAAAATAAAAAATAGGCCTGGGGGTGTAGCTTGGAAGTAGAATGTCCCTGGGTTCAATCCCCAGTACCGCAAAATAAATAAATAAATAAATAAATCCTTGTTACATTGCTTATTTATCATTTTTCTCTCAGGTGCTAGGTGAATCACATTCTCATAATGAATACTGAAAAAAATTCTGATAGTCTTCATACATTTTTATTTGCGAATAAAATAACTATTGCTAAAAATGGTTATTCTGAATGGCTGTAATTCCTTTGCAACACATTACTCTAGAGTACATGTTGTGTGGCCTCCCTCCCTCCCTCCCTCCCTCCCTCCCTCCCTCCTTCTCTCTCTCTGTCCCTCCCTCCCTCCTTCAAAAAAGAGAATCTTTTGCCAAGTGAAGTCTTTATGATGAACTTTAACGGCAACAAGTTAGGTCTCAGGGGCAGAGTTTTCTGTACTGGCTTCTCCCCACCTCTACTCCAGCTCCACCTCCTACTGAGATTCTCAGAAACATTATTTGAAAATACTTGATTTTAAATAAGCGTTAACCTGCTCCATGAGTTTTTTGAGTTGGAAACTTTAATCTGAATCATACAAGCTAAAGAATTTCTTAAAATTTAAAAAGTTTGGATAGTCCCATGATTTCTGGTTTTGTTTGCTTTTTCTGGCACCCTGTAAACAGTTTTGTGCAACAAATCTGTCCTGGGAAAGGGTCGGGATAGAAGGTAAGAGTCTGGTTTACCACTAGCTGGGGTTCAGAGAATATCTTTTCAAGTACCCTGGAGAGTATTACGTGCATCTGCAGGTCTTCAGTGCGCCTCTGGATGCAATCCTAAAACATGTGGGTCTCCCTGTTCCCTGCTGTCCCCCCTGCCCCTCCAGAGCAGGTAAGACAGGTAGGTGGCAGTGAGTTACTTCTGCAAGCGGGTGGGCCATCACACATTTGAAGAGTGTCATGTGACCTTACTTTTCAGAATCCAATAAAAGAGAATTCCTACTCAAGAAGACGTCTCACAAGCGCCCTGGGTGAAGCCAGAACCTTTAAGTATTTGGACCATGTTTTCAGAACCATGTTTGCCAGAGCTCCCTGTCCTAGGGGACAAGACAGAGTCTCTATGGACTTCTAGCTCCAGTACAGGGAATACTGGAAATATTACTTGAACTAATGAATGAATAAATGTGCACAAAATAGAGAGTATGGTCTGTTGATCCTTTAATAAAGCCATATGGTTAAGTTAGCCTTTAATTCTGTCTCTAATATATCATATCTTTATCTCTGTATTTAACCTCTCTCTCTCCATATATATATATATATAATATATAATATATATTATATATATATTTATTGTCTCTAATATAGCATATCTTTATATCCCTCCAAATTTAATCTCTCCATATATATGTATATATATATATATCTTCATAAATATAATTAAGTCTGAGTGATTGTAACTTAGTACTGGGAAGATATATTTATATATACATATATAAGTATATATGTATATGTGTGTGAATATATATATATATATGAAATGTGTGTATAGATAGATATGTATATGATTTTTTTTTACCAAGATCA
>PVJS01008835.1:29161-52144 GCA_004027185.1 Glis glis | reverse complement strand
GAATCAATGGAATTACTATCATAAATAACATGTACATGTGAAAATATACCAACATCATTCTTGGTACTTCATACGGGTGGGGGGAGGCGGGGGGGCACCAAGAGCTGTGTGCATATATGTTAACATCAAATAGATATTCATTGCAATGTAAGACTCCAATGCACCAATAAAAGCACGTTAAAAAAAATAAATAAATAAATTATAAAAATCCAACTCTGAGGCCTCACCGAGAAGGTGAGGTCAAGATGTATAGCCAGATATTCTTTGGTGAAGATCTTTTCCATTCGGTGCAAAATAATGGAGACAAATCTGTGGTCAGCCATCTGATTATCAGGTTCTTAGCTAAAATGCTTGTTTCCTGGATCTCGGTTCAGCTGTCATACATCTGAGCACCGTAGGTTCTGCTGGCTGTATCCACACTGTCCACACCAAGCTCAGCAACAAGGATGATTATCTTGGTTCCCAAGGTGCAATTCAAACTCAGATCTGTCTCTAAAACCTATGTGTTTTTCCCAAAGCATGCTCTGCGTCTTCTCTGGAGCCCTCACAATCTAGGGAGTTTGAAAGCAAAACAATACAAAAGTGAATAGTGGTATCTAAGCAGCATTTCTAAAGTGAGTTTCATGCAAAACTACTTTTTCACCTTTATAGATGTTGTTTTAAAATATTCTATGTATCAGGTAAGTGCAGGAAACATTGGTTACGAAATGTAAAGAGAATTACTTGTGGCAGGTCTTTTTATATCTTTTGGTATGCTAATATTACATTTTAAATCTACAAGGGGAGAAAATAGTGAATATTTCCTTAAATTTTGTGACAACCAGGTCCTTTTTTTTCAAACCAAACTGAGCTAGTATTCCACAGAATACTTTTCAAGACTCTGTAGTATAGCCAGGCATGGTGGTTCACGCACAGGAGGATTGTAGGTTAAAGGCTAGCCTCAGCAACTTAGTGAGACCCACAGCAATCTAGAGAGACCATTTCAAAACTAAATAAATAAATAAAAAGGACTTAGAAGGTGTAGCTCAGAGCTAGAATGACCCTGGGTTCAATCCCCAGTACCAGACACACAAGATTTTCTTATATAGAATGGTTGTATAATTTGGACATATAAGAATAAGTTACATTTTTAAGGAGCATATGCTATCTATAACTATGCTACTCAAACTTTATTCTGGGGACCAGAACTTAAGATGATTCCTATGCCTACTAAGCTTGAGACACTCTTCTATATACTTAGGCTTTTATTTGCCAGTGAGATTTCAATAGGTGAGGAATTGAAGTGTTTCTTTGGGGTATATCAGTCATATAAAATTCCTCACCCTAAGGAAAGAGAGCTGATTTTATACATTACTTCCTGATCTTTCATCATCAGTAGAACTAACATCAAGCACCCACACACACATACTAATTTGGTGTGAAAAATGAGCAAAATTTGAGATTTCTTCCCTTTGGATATAACAGGAAAACAAACAAACAAACAAAAAACAAACTACAATAGCATAACAGAGGAATGGGCTGGGGCACAAATCTATCAAATAAATGAGATAATTTCTAGAAAGTGGACTAGAAAGCTGAAGTTATATATTTTTAGTAGGCTAGATAGTCAACATTTTAAAAAAATTAAGACACTGGTGATTGGTGAATGAATACATCTTTTAATATCCACTGTTAGCCAATAGTGGAAAATTGGTCAGTGATCAAAAAGCCAAAATTATGTCTGGAGGGTTATCCAAATGAAATAATCCAGAAGTCATCATTAATGGTTTATTCATTTATAAAGTATAGAACATTAGTCAGTAGAATTTAACAATTTCCCATATCAACGTTGGGGGAAAGTTTAGTTGGTTAGTCATCTTGCCTAATGAAGAACAAAACTTATCAATATGCACTTTCTTTAAAATGAGAGCTAATGGACTACATGCAAATATGTAGTTGTGACATGATATTTGGCAGCAATATATCCAAATTAATATGGTATTTTAATTAATTGAGCACAACATGTATCTTTTAAAACAGCTCTTTAAAATGTGTTAAAATTTCTTAGGTAGATTTTTCCCATGTTGAACAGTTTTGCAGTGAGGTATATTATATGTTCTAATTTTCCTCTCTAGGCTGTGTAAATAATTTATGGTGACAAATTGTAACATGTATAAGTTCTGTATATGACATTTGCTGTTGGTATTAAACACAACAATGGAGGAGAGCAGGGACATCTTCAATAATATTTGACTCATCCCCAAACCAAAGCTAAGACACTGCTAGACTGACTTTAGCCATATTTTAAAAAATATTTTCAGTCACTTGATTGAATAACTGAACTCTTCTGCTAGCTACATCTATTCCACAATATGGAAATCATAGTTATCATGGGAACCCGGAGGCTATAAGGGTTTCTGTTTGGCACAAGGTACAACTGGAGTTCATTACTGAGTGTGAGATATCTTTGTCAGCCTCTTCTCTCAACTCTTTCTGCCCTAGGACATAGCATTAAATGCTGTGAACCATCCTATTTTGCTGTCCTCTGAACAGGGAACTGATACTGTCACTCAGAGAAGCAAAGGAAAAAAAATGAGAAAGTTGTTTTTTGGTGGCAGAGCCATCTGATACTTTTTTTTTTAATTTGGAGATTTGTCTTTAGAGAAAATGGTAAATAAGTCCTTTTCTTGCTTGTTGGGTTTTGAATGAGCTACTGACTTCTCTCCTTTATCTAAGTGTATCTGTAAGAATTGATTCAGAGGGAGAGAGCGGGCTTTTGAAATGTGAACTCTAAATCATGTGGTTCCTAGGATGATTATTATGTATAAATGTGTGTGTTTTTGCTTAAGGGGTATGTTGGATCAGATACAAGGGGCGGAAACAGGTATACAATATGATCGCAACTCAAAGAATACTCAGTGTCACTTTGCTTATTATTCCACACCATATTCATTTTCCATAAGAAAAAAAAAAAAAGAAAATGATGGTGTTTACCCCCGTCTGGAGGAGGACTAAGGTCAAGACAGACATGCATTTTCTGAGACCTTAGATATATGGTATATGAACTGACAGCTTTCTCTAGAGAAAAAAAATTTCCTTCCAGTAAGCGATACTTTTTCACTTTTTAAAATAGTGAGGTATAAAAATCCAGGTTTTTAACCAACCTTTCAAACAGGTTGAACTGCTCCCCCATGCTTCCCTCCCGTTGGAAGAACAGGCTAGGCCAATTGTACCCATGCCCTCTCCAGGGCCCAGAGTGCTTCCTCTGACCTGCAGAACTGCAGTCACACATTCACCGGAATGGCATTTTCTGGGTTGTCCGACATCCCCTTTTGAATTTGCTGAAATGTCAGCTCCATGTTGGGGTTTCCCCATTGATACTTTGCTTCCCTCACCACCTATTTGGAAAACAGCTGAGGAATCTTGGCTTGATCTAAATGTGTCATATTGAATATTGAATCTGCCAAGGTCTGTAAATGTTTATTATCAAATTCCAGCAGATTTCACAGAATTTGATTCTGTATCCAGGGTACAGATACCTCACACCCTCTTGTTTTAGAATGAGCACATGGGATTTTGTGTCTTTGCATAATATGAACCAGAAGACTGCTATTCACAACAGGATCAAGTTGTGGCCCCTTGTTAGAAATAGAAGTGTTGCCTCCCCCCCCCTGCCACTGATGAAGTATGCTATATCTTCTGGAATTGATACATCCTCCTTTTTTCTCCTGGGCTAGGAGACTGTCTGGCAGCATCATAAAAGTCCTGCATAGCAAAACAAAGCGTCTGTCAGTCATAAGCACAGGTCTCTTTGCTTACTTGCTCTGCCCTGAGAATGCCTTCAGTGTGGCCGACTTCCTTCTTCTTACCACAGCTGTTAAGGGAGTCAGTAAAAAGTACTTTGGCAAAACAAGTTAATGTATGTAGCATCAGGGGCTTAACTGTGTCATTGTCTTCTACAAGAATTTTTTTTTCTTAAGAAGCAAATAGAGGTTTTGTTAAAAAGTCTCTTAAGAGAGCCCAGTGCTCACCACATTCCCAAGGTAATGTTCTTTAATCAGTTGCTGTCATTTCCACAAATAATTCTGGAAAAAGTATAGAAGATGAGTCAGTGGGTAGGAATGCCCTCTCTCTCCTAAGAGAGGTTTATATGAGGTCTCTTTTTTTAAAAAAAATCACTAAAACAGAAGGTCATCTTACATTACACAAAAGCAGATTTTTGTTTTTCATCTCTGTTATCAGGGAGGCAGAGGGCTCTGTGTGTGACATTGAGTGTGTTTTTGGTGAATAATAAAACCTCTTTTCTCTCCCTTTCTCTGTCATCGTGGCAAACATTTTGACATCATTTTGCAAATTATGGAAAATGAGCAAAAAGGAAAACCAGAGACACTGTGTAACACTGTGAAAAATCCCTAGATATTTCAAAATTTTAGCTCTGCACGAAGGAGTGTATATTTATCTAATTTCACACTTGGATAGTGAATCATTAAACCAGAATGAAAATGGACATTTTGCTTCTTAGGATTCCTCCTCCCTTTTGAAGGAGCCAATCAGACAGCTTAATTTTTCATCACTTACACAAAGAAAGACTGTTTGGAAATTATTTCTCGAACATCTCATTTATCCATAAGCACTCTAATTAGACCATATGAAACGTGAAGCTATTTACATATCTGCCTAATAGAACTACTTTTCATTCTCCTATTTGACCTTGATTCTGTTGCTTTTTTATTTTCTACCTCTCTAGTTTCTTTTCTGGCCGAATTAGAAAAAAAGAATGTGATTTTTTTTTTAAGGAAACACTGTATTGATTTCAATCTTTTAGATTTCTTACTATTTCAAATACCAAGGTAAATAAGTTTGGTTTTGTTTCCTTTACAGAATGAGAATATGCATAGCCATATGACAGCACAAACCATGCTAATAGTACCCTTTCATGAGTGTTTATTTTGGTGATTGCATTATTACATTTAGCCTTATAAATACCCTTGAATATTATAATTATATTTTTCAAATGAATTAAATGCTCAAATAGCTAGAAAGTGTTGAGATAGGATTCAAACCCAGGTTTAACAATGCCTCATTATCTTTGAAATCAGACAGAGTCCAAGAAACTCTAGAATTCTGGCATTGCATGACCGTGTCTCGGTCAAAAGGGGTTCAATTACTTAGTCACTAAAGAGCAGCCATCCAGAAACTTTCTGGAGAAAAACACTACAACAATGCCAGCAACACCATAAAAAAGAGACAAATCAAAATAGTTTACTTCATAACCTAGAATCATTATACAACTCCCCATATCCAGTGGCAAATCCATGCCTGTAGCTGGTAGTTTTAATTCAAGCTCAGTGGATTTCAGTAGTTGTAATTCAAGCTGAATACATTGTGTGGTATCTTTTAATTGGCTCTTGTTTAGTCCTGTATATATAATAAACCAATGAAAGAAAATGTGTATGCATAGACCCTCCATATAGCTAGGACTCATAATAGAATTACTTCTTTGATTACTATGCCACTATAGAAGTTTTTAATTCAACATTGTTAGCAAAGAAAAAATGAATGTGGCACGTAGATACGTGTTTTCCTGATCAAGTGCTTCAATACTGACAAATAATCAGAGAAACACTACTCTTGGGAAATCTTTTAGTGTTCAATATCCTTACATCTTTTCTTGCGACATCATCTCATCACTGCAATCTCACTTCCTTCTTATAACTCTGCCCATTTATAGTTATGCTCCTTTTCCCTACTATTCCATCTTTCTAGAAACAAACAAACTAACAAACACATGCACACACAGGTTTTGTTGCTATTTGTATTGAATGATTTTAGTCCCTATCTTATTTGATGTCTCATTCAGCTATTTCAACCACAGAGCTTCAGTGGCAAAAAGAGTAAATGTTTATTTTTCATGGATCTTCTGGGCTTGGCTGAGGTGATTCAATTCTGCTTATTTCCCTGTCCGCAGGCCCTCTTCTCTTAAGATACACTCTAGTCTTGGATGAGTCCTTTCCTTCTGTGGCTTTCAAAATTCCCACTAGAATGTAACCTTCTTGAAGGTAAGGAATTTTGCACCCAGAACACACAGTAGGCATTCAATATATATTAGTTGAATCTGTGAATGACTTCCAGATATATGTTTCTGACTCTACAAGTATCACTAAACTCTGTCAATTATCTTGGGGAATATGAAGGCTATCTGGTTTGATATGTTTTCAACTTTTTAAAACCCGGAAATGAAACAAAACAAAACTTTCCATTTTAAAAATTGTACATATGTGAGAACACCAATGCCAATTTCCTGTATGGAGAAGGGAAAAGTGGGGATGGTTAGGGTTAGGGTTAGCCCTAACTGGGGGAAAGCCCACCAAGTGCTGTGTGCATGTATGTCACTATCACTAGGAACGACGTTATGGTGTGAGACTATAATGCACCAATAAAAGTATAAAAAAATAAAAATTAAAATTGGCCTATGTTCTGAGTTTATAGTTCCAGGTCTTAAGTTTAAATCTTTAACCCATTCTGAGTTTATTTTTTAGTGTGATGTAAACTAAGGGTCCAATTTCACTCTTTTGATATGGATATCCAGTTTGCCAACAATTTTTCTAAAGAGATTGTTGTTTCCTCATTGTATATCCTTGGGTTCCTTGTCAAAGATCAGTTGACCATACATGTATAGAGTTATTTCTTGGCTCTCTATTCTGTTCCATTGGTCTGTATGTCATACTGTTTTAATTACTATGGCTTTGTAAAATATTTTGAAACCAGGAAGTATGATGTTCCTGGCTTTTTCTTTTTTTTTAGCTATTCAGAGTTTTTTTTATTTCTATATGAATTTTAGGATTATGTTTTCTGCTTCTGAAAAGAAAAATACTGCCACTAAGATTTTGATAGGGATTGCATTGAATCTGTAGGTCACTTAGCGTAACATGAACATTTTATCAATATTTTGCCTCCAATCCATGAACATGTATGCCATTCCATTTTTTTGCAAAATTCTTACATCAATGATTTGTGCGGTTTGTTGCACAAGTATTTCGCCTCCTTAGTAAAGTTTATTCCTAAGTTATTTTCTTTTTATTCTTTTAAAAATGGTATTGTTTTCTAAGTTTCCTTTTTAGCTAGTTCATTGTTAGTGTATAGAAATGCAACTGACTTTTATATATTGATTTTGTGTCTTGAAACTTTACTATATTCATTAGTTCTTGTGTGTGTGTGTGTGTGTGCACGCGCGCGTGTGTAATCTGAGGGATTTTCTACGTATCAGATGATATCATCTGCAGATATTTTTACTTCTTTTCTGATCTGATTGCCTTTTATTTCCTGCCTAATTTCTAGAAATTTTCTAATACTATGTTAAATGGAAGTGGTGAGAAGAACATACTTGCCTTGTTTCTGATCTTAAAGCAAAATCTTTTAGTTTTTACCATCAAATATAATATTACCTATGAAATTTGTATATATGGCCTTTATTGTGTTGAGGTAGACTCCCTCTATATCTAATTTTTAAGAATTTTTTTATCATGAAAGGACATTAAATTTTGTCAAGTGTTTTATCTGTAACTATTGAAATAGGTGATTTTTATCATTCAATCTGTTAATGTGTTGTATCACATAAATTCATTTGCATGTGTTGAATCATGCTTGCATCCAGGGATAAATCCTATTTGGTCATGGTGAATGATCATTTTGATGGGTTATTCAATTTTGTTTGCTAGTGGTTTTTTTTTAAGTCAATAATAAGCTCTATCATAGCATTCATGGAGTATTTCTGTGTTAATCAGCTTTCCATCACTGACAAAATACCTAAAATAATTAACCTCTAAGGAAGAAAAGTTTATTCTGGCTCATGGCTTCAGAGGTTCCACTCCATGGTCAATTGGCCCATTGTTTGGACCTGTGGCAAGACAGTAAATGATGGAGGGAGTGTGTGGTATAAGAGAGCGCTCACCTCATGGAGGCTGGGAAGCAAAAGACAGAGGGGAAGAGAAAGAGGCCGGGGTCCCAATATTCCCTTCCAGGGCACATACCCAATAATCTAAATTCCTCAAACGAGGTTCTATCTGCCAATAGCACCATGGACTAGAAATCAGGCCTTCAAAACTTGAGCCTTTGGGGGACATTTCAGATCCAAATGATAGAAGTCTCTTCGCATAAGGAAGGAATAGTATCTCACTGATGCCAGGGTACCCCAGGGAAGCCTTCATGGAGAAGATATGGTCTGAGCTGAGTCATCAAGGAAAAGTAAAGGTTAGCTGAGCAAACAAAAAGAAAAAGTCTGATTCTACCAGTACTGTATTGTATCAATGCACTTAGCATGTGGGCAGTGTGGATTGGGTGCAGAGGAGGTTGGAGAAGTTGATGGGGAATGTACAGGGTGGAAGGAGCAATAAGTGTTTCTTGAACTGTTTGCAAATGCCTCAGGTTTTCATTATATTAGTTATGAAAATAACTAGTGTAATGATATGTTAATATATACCAATAACATATTAATAGAATTGTGATAATATTATAATATTCACAGCATTCCTTTACGGCAACAACTGTTGTATCTAATTTACTGAAAGGGAAATAGAATTTCAATATGGATAAGTTACCCAAGGTCATGGCTTCATGGGATGTAAGATCCAAATCCCAAGGCTAGCTGCCGCTAACTAAGGTCTGTAACTATTCCTGCAGTAGCATTGTCTTTTAAAGAACTATATTCCCATCTTGATATCTTTATGTATATTTAGACAAATGGATATTTTTAGGTGGAATGCTTTAAGTGACTTCTATTAATTATTCTTAAAACAGTGAAATAAGCCAGAGACAGCAAGATAAATGCTGCGAAATACAATTTCATTTATGTGGAATCTAAAAGAGCTGAACTCATGGAAGCAGAATAGAATGGTAGTTGCTAGGGAGGAGGGGGTGGGGGAACAAGTAGAAGTTAGTCAAAGTGTACAAACTTTAAGTTATAAGATGAATAATTTCTAAGGATCACAGCATGGTGACTATCAATAATACGGCATTGGTTACTTGAAATTTGATAAGAGAGCTTTTAAGTGTCCTCAACGTGATACACACACACACATGGCCAACTATGGGTGATGATAAACATGTTAAATAATTTGACTTTGATAATCTGTATATTGATGAATACAAAATCATTACATTGTATACCTTAAACATTTATAATTTTTATTTTTCAATTACATATTTTATTTTTAATAAAAAATAGATGAAAATAAAAACTGGATTGTCATAAGTAACTTCTATGGATGATTCTCAATGCATGATTTCCAGACCTTTATTTCTCAAGTGAAGCATTGATGTTTATATTTCTGACTGAATCTTACATAACACCCTTATAAGAAGATACTGTTCACAATATGTAACATATAATATTTAGTAACAACCATCATGCTTGTAGTATGATGACCCTAATGGTGAAATATTGTATCATAGAAAACACTTGTTTACTCTCAGTATTTATTCAGTTATTCACGCTCTTGAATTTTTTTTACCATTTGAAAAAAATTTAAAAAACACATATTATCTAGATTTTATGGCATCTGTTAGACATGTATTTATATAGCAAGTTTTTAGCTTTTGTGTGTATGTGTGTGTGTGTGTGTGTGTACAAGTTAGGTTTTGAACTCAATGCCTTTTCATGCTAAACATGCTCTACCACTGAGCTACAGCCTTGGCTCTGTTTAGTAAGTAGTTACTGAATGTTACCTATGTGCTAGATCCAGTTCTAAGTGTTATGGTTAGAGCAGTGAGCTAAATACTGTTTAGGCCTTCATAGAGTTCTCACTCCAGCGGAGAAATACAGTGGAAAAATACATAAAAAATCTACTAGGGATGCTTACTATGAAATATGTAAGAGGATGGCCTGGGACTGGGAGAGGAGCAGGTGGGCAGGGGTGAGGCAGAAATCTGATCATAAGGGAAGCACCTTTGCAGGTCCGGATCGTCTAACTGACTAAAGACATTTCTCTCTGACTTGGCATTTTTGTGATCAGCCACCTTGCTTGCGTCGCTCTATCCTTACCCAAGTTAATTAATTGAGAGAGATTCTTGACAGAAATGTGGCTGTGAGTGTTTGCATTCATTTATTGCTCTTATTTTCAAGAGCAAAATGAGGATTACTCTCTTTAGATGAAGGGTTGAATAAAGCAAGTTTTCTTCTTTTGCAGAGGGGTAGTTTTGTCTTACTCTAGGTTCCACAGAGATTTGAAAAAGCATTTTCACAGATAATACAGGAAGTAGGTGCAGATCTGCCCTTGGGACCCAGGTTTCTCTGCTGAAAAATCTTAGTCCCTTTTCTCTGAAACACAATGTATAATTTCGTGAAGGTCACTGTAATTCTCATCCACCTCCTGGAAAAAATTCTTGACATCAGCTTAAAGGTACTCTTATAAGAGACTCACTATAGAAACATTCATTTCTTTTCAGTATGTTTAATTCCCTACTCTGACACTGGCTAGTTAAGTGACCTTGGGCAAATTGCTTTCTCTCACAAAACTTCTGATTCTCCCTGACAAATTTCCTCTTCTTCATCACTCAAGTAGTTCTTGAAATCTCATCTCCCACAGGAAGCAATTCCAATAAATTAGAGAAGAAATGATTAATTCCAACATGCCACTTCCACTGTGCTTTTCTTCTTTTCCTGCACATCTATTAAATGCCTTTATCCCCACTAGTTTAGCAACCTAGTGAATACAGTCTGTAAATGCATTTAATAGATTAAATGCTTAATGTTTTAATTTCATCATTATTTAAAATTGTTTATATTGTCACCCTGCATGCATACTATAGGGGAGAAAATTTCCTCACCCATCGCAAGATTCATGCAGATGCTCCAGGAACAAAGACAGATTAACAAAAGAAAAAGCATAACAAATTTATTTAACCAAAGTTTTACATGACTGGGGAACGGAAGAGATGAAGACCCACAGAAAGCTCTATTTTTACACACTTGTGCAATCTGATTGGAGGACAAAAGGACATAATCTAATGGTAATAAGCTAGGGAGGAACTCAGCAGGGCCTGTTTGTTCAAATTCTTCTTGGCCTTCCAGGAGAAAGGTGAGAAAAGGTACTAGAGTGACCTCCAAGTCTTCTCACTTTGGGATAATGTGTTCTGAGTCCTGACCATACTCATCTATTTTGTAGATTATTTTTCAAGGAGATAGAATTATGCTTGTATGTTTCAGCCTCATTGAAAAATGTCTTTATTCTCTACGTTCTAATTCTGCCCCATAAAGGAGAGGATATGTTCAAGAGCGCAACTTTTAGACCCACCTGAAAAAATCAGATGGCCCTTAAAGCCAGAGTTACGGCCTAACAGAGATTTCTCAGAATATCGAGGCCCAATTTAGCTTTTATATATCTGTTTTCCTAGGTCTTACGCCCAGTGTTTACTGGTCAAATTGTCATAGGGGATTGAGGAGGTCCTTAGATTACATGACAAAAAAGAATTTCAGCACTTGCCAATCAGAGACATTGACAGAAACTTAGGAAAGCAGGAAACACAATCAAGGGAGAATGTGGGTCACCTCAGAAGTAAGAGAAGCCCCTTTGACAGTGCAGGGCTCTTATTTATAGGGGGTTTTCATGAGGCATGGGCAGGAGGAGTTGTGTGAGGATGACCTCAGTCCAGTAGTCACAAGGTAATCACGATTTAGGGTATGTGGGTCATCTTCCATGTCCTGACCTTCACTGTCTTAGCAGCAGGTATCCATCTTGTTTAAACTGTTCAAAAACAGCCAACAATGTCTGATTGTTCGCTTGAGCAGTGCCCAAAGAGATTCTTCTTTTGTGTGGACCTCTGTTGTCTAATAAACAGACACCTCCCTAAGGACAGTCAACAGAAACTTTTGGGTGTAACAGGCCTTGTCACAGGCTTCCGTATTAAACTTTCCTTGTTCTCTCTTCATGTTTCCTTTCTACCTATTTATTTTATTTCTTTACCCTACATCATAATGATTTGTGGCAGAATGGGTCTTGACACTGACTAAGGAAATCAGGTCTTTAGTTCCAGGGTTGAAGGGTCTAAGGTTTCAGCAAACTCAAACTTTGGCTTTGGCAAACTGGTCTTTGAAGAGCATAGGGAGAGACAGGGCAGGGAATTTGGGGAATCTGGTTGACTCTCATCTCTGATACTAATGAGTGAGATAATCTTGAAAGATCAGCCACACTCTGAAATCTCAGGATCTCATCTGTCTAGAGATACATAAAATAAATTGAATGAACTTATTTCTAGAGTAATCCTTTAGGAGATCAGGATTCCATTGATAATACAGCTTTCCTGCTCTAACCCCATCCCACCACCTCAGATAAACTAAAGACTTTCCTAGGCATTAGAATTAAAAGTAGGCAGTGCTGTGGTCAGAGGCAATGTTAGGGTGATTGTCATCATTTCCAATAGAAATACTTTATAGCGACCACTCTGGAAAGTACACCTCAGAAGTTGTTTTTTGAGCTTTGGAAGACCCAGCATCAAAAAGACTCATACAAGGACTTTAGCCACTGTGGGCTTGAGATAATAGAAGTTGATGCCTACAAGGTCCTTTATTTGGCAAATAACACCAAATTAGTGCATAGACATGTGCTGGGAAATACTGTTTCTTCCAGTGCTGCTGCTGATGCTGTGAATATAATCAGCCCCACACTCAAGAGCATTGTTAAGAATTAATGAATGTGAAGTTCTTTTGTTAAAGGGGTGAAACTTCCTGAGCCCTGTCTGTGCCAGTGAAATGGGCTGATACTAAATAACCCAAAGGGCTCCTAAGCCATGAGTATTAACATATGTATTACAGTACATTAACATTCCCAGTGATTAATTAACCATCACCTAAACATAACAATGGCTAGATCATCCTTACCAGGCAGAGCAGAAAATTGCACACAGCTTTTGGGTATAGGGCAGTGAATAAGATCATAGTACCTCAGTGTCAGCTAGGCAGAGGCAGAACTAAATTAAGACTGCTCTATTCACAAGACGCCCTGGCTCATTGCAATGGAAAGCTTCCCCCACAATTAAACATCAAGAGGGCATTAATATTCTCCACTCTAACTCAATGTGGTGCCATGTATTTATCCATTTTGAAGAAACATATAGGAAAATACTATTATGACACATGGACATATGGACAACATCCCAACTGACTAATAAATTCTATTCTATCTTTTCTTTTACATTGCAAATCTCCAGCATTGAGGATTTCCCTGCTGCTAACCAAAAAGAGTGCAGAAAGATAACAAGAGGCGGGTGCTGTCTTGAGTATCATTCCTGGGGATTACTGCATGACTTTATAGGATAACACCACAAATTGTTATACTGGGCATTCATTAAAGGAAAGAAAACTTCTGTGAGAGCCAACACATAGCACTTTGTAATCTCAAGAGCTCCTTCTTGTTCAATGGCCTGTACTAATCAACACCAAGGAAAAATAATCTTTTAGTTTTTGCAGTAATAATAAAGAACTCTTGAGCCCTTCTCACAGTCAAAAGCTCAGTATGTGGTCTTTTGTCCCCTTTAGCCATGGTGTTACTCCCAGGGATGCCTATGATTTCCAAGTTACCCTTACCTTCTGCTTGAGCTTTCTCTTTCCTGTCTCTTCTTTTAAACTGGAGCTTTGTAGAAGCAAGTTGCAAGGACCTTGTTGTTGCAGTTTCAGTGAGAAGTGTTATAAATAGCAGTGCATTTTACTGAAGGCTTCTCTAAAAGCAAAAATACTGGTGGGGTTAACAACCACTCTTTCTAAGAGTTTTCTGCATGACTAGGAATACAAGCATCCTGTTTAGAATCTGGGAATTCCCTTACTTCCTTTAGAAAATAGAACAACAATAAAACCATGTTTTTTGCTGCTTCAGGAAAACAGCTACTTGATAAGAAGTACAAATTGTGAGACTCTTCCTCAGAGCTGGGCCATATTTGGGATTCAAGGGTACAGTCTCAGGCTTCCTCTTTATTTACAGATTTCTTCTTTTCATATGTTGTAATGGGAATTTGGTCTACATGACATGGGTATACATATACTTATAAATCACAGTCCATTATTAGTTCTCACACAGGTAAAGAATAAATTCTTAATGGTAGAGAAGTTAAGCAGTGAAATCACTAGCATAGAGGTGGTAAGTTCTCAGAATTGCTTTGATGTTATGAGAAATTATAAATGCCGATATTTTACAAGGCTTTTATGATGTGTCTGATATCCTTCATGTTTTATTTTGTTTCATTATTGTTTTTTTTTTAGCAAGAGTGCTAATTTCCTGAGAATTCTATCTAGGAAAGAAATGATCTTTGGGGAAAATGATGCATCAAATTCTTCTATTTCACCACATTAAGTCATAAATAATATTTTGTGTGCTACTGAAAGCAAATTGGAATTCTTCAACACATACTTGTTTTACTCACAGATTTCTTCCTTTCTCTTCTCCAGGTTCCATCAACCCAGGGCTGGTTTCATAGGTACGTGATTAGTAAGGCTGCATAGGTCTTCAAAGTAAGTAGGGCTCTTACTTAGAGTGCAATACTCTGAAGTCATTGTCTGGAATTATTAATAAGGCAGTCTTTGAATGTATGTTTTGTAAGTGAAGTCCAGTGGAAGAAAGATGCGTGGGCCAGGACTTTAGAATTTCAGCAAATAAGTGTTTCACCTCATACCACCTCTCTGTCTCCCTGGAGCAGGTTTTCTATGACCCATGCTCCCTGTCCCCGGTGTTTCACTCTGGCCTGGTCTCCTCCTTCCCATTGCCACCTACTAACTACAGCTTTCCAGCACCTTTGAGGGAATCTGGGCACAGGTACAGTGAGTACTGGGGTCATGCATACCTCATGGTGTCCCCAGGCTGGACAAAATATTATCCACCTCTCCCCTGAACTGGCAGCACTCAGACATACTCCTTGGGCAACTCACACAGGGGAGGGATGAAGAAGGCTGTGGGAAGGGGAGATTAATGTTGCCACCCCCCAGGGGGGGTTGCAAAGTGTATGTTTTCCCCAGAGTAGAGCAGTAGCCGGACCTTTCTTGACTCCCTAAATTCTAAAAACCTCATTACTTTCATAACAATAAATCTAAAGGTGTTACTCATCAGTTGAAGAAAATTTTGTTGAAAAGAAAACAAAATGTTTCTGAAGGAATTTCAACCATGACCCTCATTTTCAATGACTCTACCAGAGCTTTAAAGAAAAAACACACAGTTGATGACTCTTTCTGTTAGGTTGCAAGCAGTGGAAAACATGAACTCCACCTCCAGGAAAGGTGAGTTGGGTGTAAGCATGGATATCGGAAGCCATCAGCAGCAGGGCATCTCGGTGCCTACATCTTGCCCCATCCTGTCTCTGTCCAGAGCTTTAGTTTCTCCAAGACATTCTGGTTCTCCCAACACATCATCTTCCTTATATCTTTGATTTGTACATGGCTCACACTGGTCTCTCGTAGGTTTCAGTTTCTGCTTGTTACCCAACATAGTTCTCACTGTGAACCACCTTATTATCTGGGTGGTTCTCTCAGTCTCCTCTTTCATGCTAGGACATATAATTGCTGGCTGTCCCTGACTGCAAATTGGCTATTCTTTAGTCACATTCTTAATTCTGTTACATCAGCCATGGCCACAGTTCAGGATGGTAAAATGGGTTGCCTTTTTCATCAAGGAGTATGGATAGGACAAGCACTTTAGTGGACATCTACTACAGTAGCTCATCCTTTTCTTGTTTCCTAAGTGGTGCTTTCCCTCTTAGTCCCACTCTCAGTGAAAGTCCCCATCGCTGCAGTTGTTCAATGAGACACATTATGTTCAAACTCTATCCTTTCTCTCTTGCACCACTCCTATTGCTCCACCTCCTAGATCTCTCTTTTCATGCATTGTGATTGATTTGGAATAAAAATCCAGTCTCTTCAATAGCATAAAAGACTTTGCTGATCTAGTACTTAACTATTCACCAGTCACATTCTCTGTCATTCTTGCTATTTCTCACCCTGATAGATACTGCTATTAAACTGCCTGCAGTCGTCCACATGAGCTACTTCCTTCTGGTCTGCATAGTTTTCCACATTCTCTTCTTCTCTAACACAAGCACACTCACTGTATTTGCTTTCATTATATCACTTGTCTCAAGACATTGTTGCTATTTATGTGGTTTCCCAGTAGATTGTGAGCTCTTTGAGAACCTACATCATGTCTTACTTTTCTGCATTCCTTCTATCAGAGAATATAATGTGTGGTATATATTAAATATAATAAATGAACATTACCAGATGCCTCGTATTTTAAAAAATTCAATGAACCCACATTATTTTCAGTATCAGGTGTGTACTCTTAAGCAACCTTTCCATATCATGTTTCCACTAGACTTCTATATTATATTTCAACAATAAAGAAATACTTCTATTTAGTCATCTCATGCTAATTTATGTCTCTTTTCCTCTTGTCAATGACGTGCCCAATGCCCATAATATGTCAATTTTCACAGGAAATTTCTTTTCTTAAAAATAAGTTAGCCTCACTCATCATCACTCTTGAGAAGTCACTGTACTCACTCTCTCTCTCTCTCTCTCTCACACACACACACATTTCTTTTTGCAATGTTAGACTTCCTCTGTTTTAGCATCTCTTAGAATTCTTTCTTTAAATTATGATACATATCACAGTATATTATACCTGTGAATCTTGAAGAAATGAGACATGTCCTTTTTGCATGCTCAACATTTAACAAGACACATAGTGAGTGCTTAATAAATATTGAAAAAAGAACATAATGAACCTAGGACTAACTACTAGGTGTTTATGCTGCTTCTCCAAATTATTTCCCATTGTATAAGGCCACCTTCCATCAACATAGTCCTCTTAAAGGTAGACAACATAGTTATTCCAATGATGATGCTCTCACAGTACAACATATTCTTAGTTCTGTGCAAGACAGGAAACAGATTAGCATGCTATAAGAAAAACACCAAAATATAGATGCTTACGTAAAATCAAAAGTTATAGCTCTTTTACAAAACATCCTGGCCATGAATGGACTGGGCTGTAAAATGGTTCTGCTCCCTGAAGTCATTCAAGAACCTGTTATTTCTGCCTTCCTTCTTCTGTTGCTGTTGGCTGCACAGTTACAGCTGGCTGAGACTTCCAACGTGGACAACCTGTAGGAAAGGGCCAAAGGGAGGTAGGACCAAAGATTCTTTTATCTTGTGAAATAGGAGTTGCATATATTATTTTCAGCTTACATTCCACTGGGAAGACATCTAGCTACAAAGGAGACTAAAAGAATGCTGTCTAATCTGGGTGGCCATGTGCCCAGCTAATAACATGTTATTATGGAATAAGCAGGGAACTGATTTTAGAAGACAAATAGCAGTCTAATTCAAGTTCCTATTTTTAAATTATCTTTATGGTCAAAAGAACATTATTTTGAAAGACAGTTGGACTTTTCGAGTACAAATATTGTGTAGCCTTTGTGTGTATGTGTTCCAGAGACATATCAAACTGAGTACTAGTCATTTCTGGGTGTATGATCTTTGATAGGCTACTTAACCTTTCTGCATTTGTTTCCTATCTATAAAATGGTTAAAATGATAACATCTACTTTCTATATTGAATTTAAACGAGTTAATTCAGGAGAAGAGTACAAGAGTAAATGGCACAGAATGAGAACAATATGTGTTATTTGTTATTAAATCTATTTCTACAAGTGCTCACACTTATTTTTCTCCCTGCGAATATAAATAAATATTTACTGAATAAATGAACAAATTAATTGATATTATGATAGATATATTACAAAATTCTAAAAATTCACATTTTTTATGTTCTATGTTCATTTTGCATAGATTTTCACCTGTAGCCTTACTTTGTTAATTCTGTTACCACTTATTTCTACTCTCAGTGTATTTTACTGTTAACACCTGTCATTTCTAATTTATTGCTAGTAGTATCTGTGGATTTTTACAAGGTAACTACATTTATTAAGACTATGTATGAAATGGAATTAAGTTCTGGAATATAATCAAAGGAACATTTTTATAACATAGAGGAAACACACTTTTAGCGCATGGTCCTATAAATTTACTTTGTTATCCATGGTTCTTTTCAGTTTATTTTTTATGTTTATAGATAATGTTAGAAAATAAGTTTCTTTAGGGAAGTAAGTCATAAAGTTTTGAATTCAAACACATATAATTGCCCAAATATCAATATTTGCTTGAATTTTGAAATATAAAAAGACTTTTCAAGAAACAATTAAGAATGAACACGTTAAATGGAGTAAAAAAAAGCATTTTACTCTCTCTGGAGAAAGTAAGAGCAACATCCAGGAATCTCACTAGAGTTCATTGGCAAGAATATAGATAATGAAGTTATCCTCTGGTCTACAGATTGGCGGAAATTGGAAGATCTCAAGTAAATATATGGGACCCACACTAAGGGATTGCTGTGAAGTTACTTGCTCTGATGCTTTCTGAGGAATAATATTTCTCCCTCTGTGACTTTTAGAAATATCATAGTCTATATTCTGTCCAGCACTGATCCATTTTTTAATCTTAGTCTGTTGTATGCCAATTGTAAAAGAAAATAGTGAAATTGTCACTGAAAGGAGAAAAAAGGTGGTTTTGGTTGCAGTCTAAATTGAAGTGCAATGATGTGTGTGTGTGTGTGTGTGTGTGTGTGTGTGTGTGTAAGTTTGCTGTTGTAGTTATAGTAATCTATAATTATCTATCCAACATATCCCCATATCCCCAGGCACCCTTAGAAAGAGAGATTCTGATACCTGAACATGAAAAATTATATGACAGTAGGGTAATGAGAGTACCAATTGTCTCCATTATTGATTTCTCAAATTTGCCAAGATAACTGTAAATAAGACGGTGGCTCTTATTGAGATAAAGCCAGCTCTTTCTGTAGATTTTCTTTGATGGAAGGCAGTATATGTAAGTATTAATATCCTAAGCATTTATGTATGAAAAAGATGTAACAAAGCCTTTTGTCTCAATGTCATCTGTTTTACCCATTTTTTGAAAAAGAAAAAAAATCATCTTCAGTAATGGCACAGAAGTAACTCCTTTAGATCACAACTGAATTCTAACTACTCCTACCTTAAACCTAAAGATTTAAGGATGCCAAATTTCTAATTTGATTTCTGCATGTGGCTGAATGCTCTTCAGCAAAGATCCAACAGAGTCTCTCTTTTTTCATATAAAAGACATTCAGAGATCTTAATACTCAGAGTCGTCTTCATATCAGCCCAGAGATCACAAACATTTGTCTCTGGGTCTGCGTCAAAGTTCCCTTCCCTGGTCTTTTTGCAAGGAAAAGATGAGCCCTTCTTTCACTTACTACTGCTGCTAAAAAGGAGAAATGACGCAGAGTTGGTAATCCATAAGGCTGAAATGAGAGCTAGCAGAGTTTTGATATCCTATATTCAATTTTCATATATTTCTATCTGTAGCCTCACTTTTAAATTCTATGCTCAGTGTGGTGGCGCACGCTTGTAATACCAAGCATGAGAGGCTGAGACAGAAGAAGCAAAGGTTTGCAGCCAACCTCAGCAACTTAGGCCCCCTGCCACATAGTGAGACCCTATTTCAAAATAAAAAATAAAATAGGGCTGGGGGTGTAGCTCAGAGGTAGAATGCCCCTGGGTTCAATCCCCAGTACCCAAAATAAATAAATAAATAAATTCTCAATTACTACTTATTTCCACTCTCAGTGTATCTTACTGTTAACACCTTTCATTTCTAATTTACTGTTAATAGCATCTGTGGATATTATGAGGCATATAATACATGAAACCCAAAGCTTAGCCCCTCAAGCCCCAGCAAGAGTTGTCCTCTATGGATGAAGAACTGGAGCTCCAGACAGCTCCTATGAATGGCTAGAGGAAGAGGGAGTACTCTGGACCCACCTTAATTTGTGATCCCATTTTTATCATGTGGCCACATTATGCTTCATTGCTCATGAATGTTAATGAGTCAACCTAAACTATCAAAAGAGGTAAGCAGTGGGTTAAGAAAACAAGACTTGGGCACAAAGACATGCAGCATTTTTATTTTTATTTTTTTAATTTATTTATTTTATTGAGAGAGAGAGAGTGTGTGTGTGCTTGTGTGTGTGTGTATGTTACTGATTGAACCCAGGGGCATTCTACCCAGTCCTTTTATTTTTTATTTTGAGACATGGTCTTACTAAGTTGCTCAGTGTCTTACTATGGTGCTGAGGCTGTCCTCTTACCTGTGATCCTCCTGTTTCAGCCTCCCAAGTACTGGGATTTTAGGAGTGTGCCACCACACCTGGCTCATAGGATCTTAAGTAAAGATAGCTCTCAATTAATTGGGTTTCTTCATATAAAAATAAATACAAAATAAAATCCAAAAGGGACAGGAAAATCAAACTTAATTTCATGTACTATATCATATCTACATTCCATCCAACAAACTTTCATATGGAGTAATTTATTACTGTGTGTATGACTGAGATCTTAAAAAAATAAACATATATATTCTGTTCCCATCTCTGTTTACTCACAGCCAGAGTCAGTGTGAACTATGCATAGTACAAACACTTTCCGCCACTTAGAATGCCACACACTAGAGAGTAGGTGGCAATGACTTTTGTTTATTCTGCTCTTTGGCTAAATTATGACATTTATTTTGAGTTCTCATTGGTAGTTTTGGACCCATGTAAGACATCTAGTGATAGTAATGTGCTTCCTGAAAGAAATAAAGGGAAAACAGCATGCCAGCTTGAGACTGGATGCTACTGCAAAGAGAAGTCAAGGAAACAGGTGTGGTAGCCCAGTCCTGGACAATCCTCCCGAGACAGGAGGATTGAAGGTATGAGGACAATGTGCAGCACTGAGATTCTGTTTCAAAATAAAAAGGGCAGGGGGTTGAGCTCAGTGGTAGAACACCTCTGGGTTCAATCCCCAGTACCACATACCCACAAAAAACATCAAGGCAACAGAGAGTAAAGAAGAGTGTAGAGTTAGGGATTGACATTATGAAAGACATCATCAAAACCTCAGAAGGGGAAGGACTAATGCTCAGTTATATTCACTAGAGTGGAAGAAACTCAGGCCTGACTGGTCAAGCCCTCAAGAAATATGAGAAGTACAGTCATCGTCATTATAAAGTATAAGAATGCAAATCCATAAGAAGTTTGCTCTAAGACCTTGACTGTGTTCATCCACTCAAAATTTACTTTCTCACTTTCTGGGGACCAGCTGTCTGAAAATGGACTGCCAGCATGGTCCAGTTCTGGTGAGTGCTCTCTTTCTGACTTGCAGACAGCTACCTTCTTGTCCTCACATGGTATAGAGAGAGAAAGAGAGATATATCTATGATGTCTCTTTTTCTAAGGACACATCCTATCAGGCCTCAACCCTTTTAACCTCATTTAACTTTAATTTCTTTTTTACTCTAAATACAGTCACAATGAGGGATAGGGCACCAACTTATGAACTTTGGGGGGATAAAGTTTGGTCCATAGCAATTCTGGACTATGCTTCTTTATTCTCTAAAAATGGTGTTCTGTGTGTATATGCAAGTGTATAGGCAGAATCTGTACTTTTTTTTCTTGGTACTGGGGATAGAAACCCGGGGATGCTACCTTTGAGCAGTACCCCCAACCCTTTATATTTTTTTTAAATTTTGAAATATAGTCTTATTAAGTTGATGAAGGTCTTGTTAAATTGCTGAGGCTGACTTCAAACCTGTGATTCTCCTGTCTCAGCCTTCCAAGTACTGGGATTACAAGCCTGGGCCACCGCACTCAGCTAGAATCTGTACTTTCTTGACTGGAATAGGAAGAATACAGTAAGCAGAAACCAAATCTGAATTTAACATCCCCAGCTAAACACAGAGAGAAATGTCCAGTATTATTCACACTGTCTCACTATGAAACTGACCCTTCTCCCTCCCTCTTATGTTGTTTAGGGTCTCTTATAGTTATATTGAGGCTGCCTGGAGTTCTGAAGAAAATCTCCCATTTTAAAGTCACCTGATTGGACACCTTAATTTCATCTGCAATCTTAATTCCACCTTGCCATGTAACATAACATCTTCGCAGGTTTCAAGCATTAGGATGTAGACATCTTTGAGGGACAATTATTTTGCCTACTACAATATTCATGTAATTATATTAAATACTTAGTTTCTTATACTTGTCATTTAACAAGGTAAAAGACAAGCAAATCAAATCATTATGTTTGGAAGCTAGATTTGACCTAACTACTACTATTCTCTTGAGCATTTGAATTTCTGGGTTCCTAAAAATGGACATTTTAAAATTGGGTATGACTCAAATAAGGTTGTGGACATAAATTAAAGTGCATTTAATCAATGGCATATAGCTCAATTGTGCTCTAAATCTCTTTAGCAGTCAGCTGACATGCTCAGATTTTTAAACAGTTTAATAAAGAAAAATAGAAAAACTAAAACCACATCATGAAAATCATACATCATGACCAAGTTGGGTTCATCCCAGGAATGCAAGGCTGGTTCAACATACGAAAAACAATCCATGTAATCCACCACATAAACAGAACTAAAGACAAAAATCACATGATCATTTCAATAGACGCTGAAAAAGCATTTGACAAAATCCAACACCCATTCATGATAAGAACACTGCAGAGAATTGAAATAGAAGGACCATACCTCAACATCATAAAGGCAATATACAATAGGCCCACAGCCAACATCATACTGAATGGGGAAAAATTTCGAGAGTTTCCTTTAAAAACAGGAACAAGACAAGGATGTCCACTGTCACCACTCCTTTTCAATATAGTACTTGAGACTCTAGCCAGAGTAATAAGGCAAGAGAAGGAAATAAAAGGAGTACAAATAGGAAAAGAGGAACTGAAACTATCTCTATTTGCAGATGATATGATATTATACTTAGAAGATCCAACAAACTCAACCAAAAGGCTCATAGAACTGATCAGCAAATTCAGCAAAGTGTCTGGATACAAAATCAATCTTAAAAAATCAGAAGCTTTTCTGTATGACAACCA
>PVJS01008835.1:0-29061 GCA_004027185.1 Glis glis | reverse complement strand
CGATATCCCTGAAAACAATAACATACTTGGGAATAAAGCTAACTAAGGAAGTAAAAGACCTCTACAAGGAAAACTATAAAACATTGAAAAAAGAAATTGAAGAAGATCTTAGAAGACGGAAAGATCTCCCATGCTCTTGGGTAGTCAGAATAAATATCATCAAAATGGACACTCTCCCAAAAGTGCTCTACAGATTCGATGCAATACCTATTAAATTACCAAAGTCATTCTTCACTGACATAGAAAAATCTGTCCTTAAATTCATTTGGAACAACAAAAAACCCAGAATAGCCAAAGGAGTTCTCAGCAACAAGAACCATGCAGGAGGCATCACAATACCTGACTTCAAACTATACTACAAAGCCATAGTAATAAAAACAGCATGGTATTGGCAGAAAAGCAGACACATAGACCTATGGAGCAGAATAGAAGACTCCGAAACAAACCCACACACCTACAGCCAATTGATTTTTGACAAAGGGACTAAAAACATCCACTGGAAAAAAGATAGCCTCTTCAGCAAATGGTGCTGGCAAAACTGGCTAACCATATGCAGAAAAATAGAAATAAACCCCACTTTCTCACCTTATACAAGAGTCCATTCAAGTTGGATCAAAGACCTAGAAATCAGAACAGAGACCTTGCAGCTACTTGAAGAGGGCATAGGTCCAACACTTCAACACATAGGCACAGGTAAAGACTTCCTCAACAAGACCCCAAAGGCACAGGAAATTAAAAAGAGGATCAATACGTGATATTGCATTAAACTGAAGAGATTTTGTGCAGCAAAGAAACAATCAAGAACCTCAAAGGAAGGTTGGGCGTGGTGGCGCACGCTTGTAATCCCAGTACTTTGGGAGGCAGAGACAGGAGGATCCGGGTTCACGGCCAGCCTCAGCTCGCTCTCTCTCTCTCTCTCTCTCTCTCTCTCCTTAGTGAGGCCCTCCGCAACTTCATGAGACCTGTTTCAAAATAAAGTATAAAAAATAGGGCCGGGGGTATAGTAGCGCGGAAGTAGAACGCCCCTGGGTTCAATCCCCTGTACTGCAAAAAAAAAAAAAAAGAACTTCAACAGAGAGCCTACAGAATGGGAGAAGATTTTTGCCAGCTATTCCTCTGATGGAGGACTAATATCTAGAATATACAGAGAACTTAAAAAAATCACTACTAGAAAAAACAAATAACCCAATCAAAAAATGGGCAAGTGAACTAAATAGACACTTCACAGAAGAAATACAAATGGCCCATAAATGTATGGAAAAATGTTCAACATCATTAGCAATCAGAGAGATGAAAATCAAAACTACCCTGAGATTTCACCTAACCCCAATTAGAATGGCAATCATTAAAAACACAAACAACAACAAATGCTGGTGAGGATGTGGAGAAGTAGGAACCCTACTATGCTGTTGGTGGAATTGCAAATTAGTGCAACCACTTTGGAAAACAGTGTGGAGGATCCTCAAAAGAATGGGAATGTACCTACCATATGACCCAGCAATACCACTTCTAGGCATCTACCCCAAAGAACTAAAACCCAACTACTAGACTATGCATGTGTATCTATATTTATAGCTGCACAATTCACAATTGCCAAACTTTGGAACCAGTCAAGGTGTCCACCAACAGATGAATGGATCACAAAACTATGGGATATGTACACAATGGAATTTTACGCAGCCACAAGAAGAACAAAATCACATCATTTGCAGGGAAATGGAGAGAACTAGAGAACATTATGCTAAGTGATATTAGTAAGTCACTATGAGTAAAAAATCGAATGTCCCCCCTAATCTGTAGGAGCTAGATAGAATGGGACTTAGAAGGGACTTAGAAGGGAAGAAGAAGAAATCTTTAGATGGACAAAGAAGGTGACCTAACTGAGGGAGTTGGGAGGGGGGTGGAGGGAAACACACTATAGCACATGATGTACATACACAAACCTATAAGACTCAATCACTATCCGGAGCATGAAAGGGAGGGAAGAAGAAGGGAATAGGGTGGGATTGGAGGGAGGGCTAAATGTGCAATGTATGCGTGTATGATGTTGATACCCTGACATATGTCAAAATGTATAATTACAATGCACCAATAAATGAACATAAAAAAGAAATTAAGATTCAGAGTATTTCAATTTTAACTGTGGAAAATTTTGTAAGGTAAGTATAAGAAAATAATCGTTCACATTTAGTGGTGGATTTGGAAATATAAGATTGTTTACTATTACTGTAAGTGAACAATATGGATTTTACAAGTCATTATTACTATAGTTACATTTTGTACAGATAAAATATGAAATTACTCTAACATTTCTTTGATAGTATTGAAAATTACTTCTATACACATCACATGAAACAATAATACATTGTATTTCAAATAATATGCAAGCATGTATCTTCAATTTAATTCAGATATTTACTAAGTGCAACATTTGAAAGATACAAGAGTCCATAAGAAATAAACCTTGAAAATTTACAGATATTATGGATGAGAAAATTAAAATATATATATATATATATATAAAATATCATCTTTACATCATCTTACATTTTATTTTAGCAAAATTAATATAAAATAGAATGTTTTTTCTATTTTTACTTTTTAAATTCAAAACTGCAATTGTGAACTAGTGTAATTTGAAATTTTTTTAGGAAAATGTAACAGGAAAAAGTGATTTTTTATTTTTTCGATTTTTTAGTTGAATGAACACAAACACACTCTCATAGTTATTAAAAGTCAGGATATAAAAATTAAACTATCAAGAGAATTAGTACACACCAACAAATACACACACACAGACAAACACACACACACACACACACACATACATGCACATACAACTTACTATTTTGATGGATAAAGGATCCAAGATAATAGAGCCATTCTGTGCAAACATTTCATCTTTTATTTTGGCATCTAATATTAAATAAATAATTGCTAAATGAATGAGCAAATAGTTCTTGTCAATGAAGTAATTCAATGCATCAGATCTTTAAGATTGTAAAGAAGAGAGTTAGATAACATTCAATACTGGAGTTTATTCCAGTGGCACAGGGGGGTTTAGGTGTATTGGTCAGCATTTTCACAGCTATAATTTAAAAGACTTGACCACGTAGTTAGCAGAAGGAAGATTTACTTGTTCATGGTTTTGGGGTTCAGTTCATGTGAGGTTGGGGACAGCAGATCTCAGGGCATTGTGGAAGGAAGCAGAGAGAGAGAGAGAGAGAGAGAGAGAGAGAGAGAACATGGGCTGTGCCAATCACATCACGGAAGCTGGAAGTAAGAGACAGATCAAGAAGAGAAGGAACCATATATAATCCCCAAGGCCAAACCCCTAGAGACCCACCTTCGCCCGCCACACTCCACCGGCCTGGGCCACCACCCAGATAAATCCACCACAATGTAATTACAATCCACTGATTATAAATTAAATTAAATAAATCCCATTACAATTACAACCCATTGATGAGATTATAACTGTCATGACTTATCAGTCTTGAGCTTAATACATGATCTCTTTAGGGGACATTCTATATCTAATCATGACATTCCAACCCTGACTCCTAAAGAGTTCATGACCAATACAAAATGCAAAATGCATGTAGTCCATCCCCAGAGTTCCCAAAATTTTAATAGTTCCAGCATCACTCAAAAGTCCCAAAGTTCAAAGTTTCCTCTCAGACTCAAAGTGAACCCTTATGAGCCCCTGTAAAAGAAAATCAAGATCAAAATAAAAAGAAAGTTACGTGAATCTAATATACAATGGCTAAGAGTAAATATTTGCATTCCCAAAGGGAAGAATAGGGCCATGGAAAGAAGGAATGGTACTAAAACAGTAACAAAATAGGGCAGGGCAAGCCTTTGATCTTGCAGCTCCATTTCTGGCATCCGGGGCACATGGTGGTGAGATGTGATCTTCAATGGGCCTTGGAAGCCCCGCTCCTGTGGCCTGGTTGATTGCAAGGGGTAGCATACTTGCTCTTCTTTCCTGGCTCCATGGCTAGCAGCCTTTCCTTGTGGTAGTTCCATGTTTCTGTTGTTTCTAAATCTCGGGGTTTTTTCTTGTAACCTTGGATTCACCCTTGTAGCTTCACAAATTGCCCCATTTAGGCCTGATTCTCAGGATTCCGACTCTGCCACACATTGCCTGGCTTCCTAGACCTTCCTTTGAAATCAGGGAGAAGCATCCATGACCCCCTTTTTTCAGCAAAACCAGCATTATGTGAGCGTCAAGATTGACCACCAGCAGGAAAGGTAGTCACAACCTCTTTAATCACAGCCACTGGGCCTGTCTCAATCCTGATCAACACTGGTTTAGCTTGATCCTGGCCACTTCCAGGCCCTTTCCAATCATAGTCAACACTTCCTTCTTCCTTTTAGCCATCTTACTTTCCTCCACAACATCATCACTCTCAGCTGCAGCTTTACACATGCCTTTCTGGTCAAACTGAAAATCTATAAAGACTCTCTGCTTTACTGTCCATTCCCGAAATTCAGTGTACAATTCACTGAACACAGACATCAATATCCATAATGCAACTTGGATATTTTGCTGTTTTGAGATTTCCTTTCACAGTTTAATCAGCCCATCGTCTTTAAATTCGGTCTCACACAAAGTTTCAGGACATGGGCAACAATGCCGATAAGTTATTTGCCAATGTTTAAGATACATGGCCTCTACTCCATTTTCCTATGGAGTCCTCTTTGCCCTCCAAAATCCCCTGAGCACAGTCTATACCATCCACCTTTCTAGCCACATTCTGGCCCTTCCAGCCCTCACAAACCAGTTCCAAAGACTCACAAAACACATGGTCAAACTCAGATATAGCAGCAACTCCACTTCCCTGGTACTAATTTCTGTATTTGTCAGCATTTTCATGCCTATAATCTAAAACAATTTGATCATACAACTTAAAGGAAAGAAGATTTATTTGCATACAGTTTTCCTTGGAGATATTTGAGTTCAGTCCATGTGAGGCCAGCATCAGTATCTCAGGGCATGGTGGCAGGAAGCAGAGAGAGGGAGACCACATGGGCTGTGCTCCTCACTTCATGGAGGATGGAAACAAGAGAGAGATCAGGGGGAGGAGTAACCATATATAAATAATCCCCTAGGTACCCACCTTCTCCAGCCATACTCTACCGGCCTAGGGATTACAACCCCCATGATTCAATTATATCAACTCCAAACACCAATTTGTAAGCTCTTCAAGGGGCCATTCAACACCTAACCATAACATTAGGTATAGTAGATAATTTTCCCTTTGAGCTGGGTGGTCACTCTGGACTCTAGTGATTCTTACGCTGGATGCAGCAAAGTTCTCATAGAGCACTAAAACTATCTCAGATGTATTTTCAGAGTTTTTTTAAGTAATTTTTTTTTCTTTTCTTCCTTAGTATTTGTTATAGAAAAATTTCATGTACAGAAGTAAGACAATGACCTCTGTATCCTTATCACAGAGCTGCAGAAGTCATTCACTCATTGCCACTCTCCTGTCTGCTTAACCCCAGGGGCCTTTACCTCACTGGAGTATTTTGAAGCAAATCCCAGACATCATGTCACTTCATCTATACATAATTATGTGTGTGACACATCCTTAGTTGGCAAATTGAATGTAATATTTTTAAAGTGCCTGATTAAATAAATATTTTGGTCATTTTTTCTATTGGGCTGTCTCTTCTTATAGATTTATAGGAATACATTATGCGCTGTATATATGAATCCTTAGTTTTTATGCATTTGCACATTTAAGCAATATTTCTCCTTTTCTGTAATAGGTCTTCTGAATTTATTTATGCTGTATTTTAATAAATCAAAGTTATCATTTTTATTTTAATCCATTTTTATTGATTTTTTCTTTATATTATTAGTTGATGCCTTTTGTGTCCATCAGAAGAATACTTTGCATATCCAAGGTTAAGGATATGTCATTGTATTTTATCTTCCAGAGACTTTATTGTCTAACTTTCACATTTATCTTCCATCTGACTGGAATTATTATTTGTGTAATATGTGAGGTAGGGAACAAGTTTTACTTTTTTACATGGACATTGAACTGTCCCAGCAATGCTTCACAGTAATGCAGCATTACCTTTGTTACATATTAGGAGACTGTCTAGATGGGTCTATATCAATGTTGCAGGGGTTAAATTACTGCATATGTAAGTCATCTAGAAATTTTCTACACATTGTAGAAGATACTTTTCAATTTTCACTAGAAATTAAAAGGCAAAGGGGCAACCACTCTTCTGATTGGAATTACACTGAAACTTTTTTTTAATTTTTAAAGATATCTTGAGGGGGGAAAGGATGATGGAATAGAGGGAGACAGAACATTTACCAGGAAGACTGTTTCTCAGCAAAAGAAGAAAAGCAGTCAGAACTCTAGAGAAAAAAAGAGTAGAAACATGGTGGAATTGGGTGCCACAAAGAGAGCAGAGGATTGAAAAGAGCTCCATGTGTCATATCTAGTGAATGGAGAGTAGAGGTAGTGCCATCTTGGCAAGCCTGTGCTAGGACTGTCGGCTGCTGGAACTCAGAGGGTCTTAGAGACCAACTCCAGCAAAGAAGAAGGAGAATCTTGTCAAGCTAATGGTTGCAGAAAACTAACAATAAAAGCAATTGCATTCTTCCTCCATGTTCAAATACCTCAAGACTGCAACTCCCCAGACTGCCCAGCAAAATTGCCCAGCAAATCTTACAGATAGAGCTGAACTCAGATCAAGAAATAACAGGGCCTTCCTGCAAGGACACCAGTGGCTTCATCTCTCCTCATCAAGATCACTGTGAATCTGAAGACAAACCAGACAAACCACCCAGTGAACTCCTGTGACTGCAGATGAACTTGTCCCTTCCTGTAGGAACCCAAGTGGCACTTGCAAGATCGTGAGTTGAAAAACCATCCCAGAAGGAGCCTGTGCAGCTACAGGTACTTGCATGGCAACAAACAGGTCCCTGGGTCCTGTGAGTTGGCAAATTATCCCTGTTGAGGTGGGGGTGGAGGCTACAGTTGGACACAACAGGAATGTGAACTAGCAGACAGGGATACTTGGGTGGGTGAGACCTAGGATCTGCAGTTAGCCAGGCCCCTGCAGGGTCTTCAGCAATCACTACAGGACTGCCAACAGTGGTGTCCATGGAGTGAAATAACTCAACCAACCATGCTGCAGGCTCAAAAGACTAGAAACTCATATCCAGTGGTGTTTGAGTGCTACAAGCACCAAGGTCAGAGGCCAAAAAAGATCTCATGTGATGGCAGCTGCCCAAGCAGCAGTGGTGCCACTGGAAATAAATAACTGAGACTTCGAAGCCCCAGGATCAAAATGATACAATCTCTCCCTGACAGAGCTTGGGCCCTGAAAGCAGGGAGGCCAAGGGCCAGAAGGGATTCATGTGATCACACCTACAAGCTGGGAATGCAACATTTCTTTACCAGTAGAGTTTGTGCCTGACATTCACATGTGCCAGTGATTAACAGTACTCCATGTGATCACAACCAGCAGATCAGCAGTGGTGTCTTTGGTCCATCAAGCTCAGACAGCTGGTACACAAGTTCAGAACATAGCAATCTCTAGCCCTGCTGAGTTTAGGCACAGTCATCACAGAAGTTAGAGGTTAGTTCTCTGCAGGGTTTCACAGATTCAAAACCAGCAGACCAGCAGTGCTGTGTGTGTGACATTAAATCCCAACCAGCAGGTCACAGGCTCTGAACAGAACATCATCGTCTCTGGACTGGCTGAGTTTGGGTCTAGAAAGTATGGTGGCCTGCAGCCAATCAGAGACCCCTGGTTCCCTGCACTGACTAAAAACTATACATTTTAAAGAGGTTCTGGGGGATAAACTCAAAAGTCTGGTTATATGAGACAGAATCGTTGAGGTAAATATATATATATATCTCAAGCATAGACCTTATTATAAAGGGGCAACAACTAGACATAGGACTCTCACACATAGAGGAAGAGGATACCAAGACAACAGAAATACAAACCTGAAAATTCTGAAAACATGAGCTTGAAGACCAATGAGGAAACAATAAACTCCCACAATTTAAAAACAAGGGACATCACCAATACTGAGCTGTAGAAAATGCCAGAAAGAGAATTCAGAATTCTGATTTTCAATATGATCAAAGACCTCAGAAATGAAATCAATGAAAGTGTATAGGAATTGAAAGAACATGTGAATAGAAAAATGTAGGCCCTAAGTAAGAAAAAAAAAGCATTGAATGAAGTGAAAGAGACAATAAATGAATTAAAAAACCTCACTAGAAACCAGTTCTGGCAGACTAGACCACATGAAAAATAGAGTCTCATTTTTGGATGATAACTCATTCAAAATTGATCAAGAATGTACAATACAGAAAAGACAATACAACTCAACCAAAACATCCAAGAAATATGGAATAATATGAAACTTATTATGAAATAATAAGTTATTATTATTAAATAATAATATGAAACCTAACTTACAAATAAAAGACATTGAAGAAGGTCTAAATGCACATAAAAGGGTATTAGAAACCTCTTCAGAGAAATAATATCAGAGAATTACCCAAACATAGAAAAGGACTTGGACATTAATGTACAGGAGACATTCAAAACATGAACAAGACAAGATCAAAGAAGAACTTTTCCATGCCACATAATAATCAAAATGACTACCCTAGAGGCCAAAGAAAGTATCTTAATGCATTAAGAACAAAAGAACAAGTGAAATTCAGGGGAAAAACAATATGAATCACTCTTGAATTCTCAACTAAAGCCACGAAAGCCAGAAGGAACAGGTATGATGTACTCCAAACACTGAAAGAAAACTTCCAACCAAGACTGCTATTTCCAGCAACGATATCATTCAAAATTGATGAAGAAAGAAAATCTTTCCAAGATAAGAAGAAACTAAATGAATTTATGACTACTACACTGGCACTAGAGAAAATCTTAAAGGAAAAAAACACAAAGAAGAAAAAAGAAAGAAATACCAGAAACAGAGAAAGTGAAAATTCCACCACATGAGCAACTAAGCGAAGGAGAAATAACACTATATCAAACATAAAATACTGCTCAAAATGACAGGAAATAGAAACCATCTCTCAATGATAACATTAAATATCAAAGGTCTAAACTCCCCAATTAAAAGTCATGGACTGGTAATGTGGATTAAAGAATATAATCCAACTATATGCTGCTTGCAAGAAACTCACCATACAGGCAAAGATATCCATAGGCTAAAAATGAAAGGATGTAGAAATATATACCACTCAATTGGAGACCAAAAACAAGCAGGGTAGACTACTTATCCAACAAAGTAGACTTTAAGCTAAAACTTATCAGAAGAGAAAAAGTGGGTCGCTACTTACTATTAAAATGAACAGTCCAAAAAGAAGATGCAATGATAGTAAACATTAAGCCTCAAATGTGGGTGAACCCACTTTATAAAACAAAATCTTAGGGACATTTGGTCTCTAATAGGCCCAAATACAATAATATTGGGGACTTCAACATACCGCTCACACCACTAGTTTGAACTTACAGGCAAAAGATGAGTAAAGACTCTTCAGACCTAAAGAACACTATAAACCAAATGGACCTAATAGAAATATACAGAATATTCCAATCAACAACAGATGAATACATCTTCTCAGCAGCTCATGGAGCCTTCTCTAAAATAGACCACATTCTGGGCACAAAGCAAGTACCAGAAAATTTAAAAAATGTAATATAATGCCTTGAATTTATTCAGATCATAATGGAATGAAAGTAGAAATCAAAAACCATCAAGGACCTCAAAAAACATGAACAGACTAATCCCAAAGCCAGTAGAAGGCAGGAGATATTTAAAATCGGAGCAGAAATCAATTGAATGGAAACCAACAACAACAACAAATACAAAAGACCAACAAAACAAAAATATAGTTCTTTGAAAAAATTAATAAGGTTGATAAACCCTTAGCTAACCTAATCAAAAGAAAGAGAGAATCAACCCAATTATTAAAATCAGAAATGAAAAAGGAGACATCAGCACAGACACTGGGAAAATCCAGAGGATCATTAAAACTATTTTGATAATCCCAGTACTTGGTAGGCTGAGACAGGAGGATCACGTGTTCATGGCCAGACTCAGCTACTTAGTGAGGCTCTTCGCAACTTAGTGAGACCCTATTTCAAAATAAAGAACAAAAAATAGGCCTGGGGGTGTAGCTCACAGGTAGACTGCTCCTGAGTTCAATCCCCAGTACCATAAAAAAAGAAACTATTTTGAAAATTTATACTCCAAAAAACTAGAAAACATAAATCAACCGATTTCTAGACATTTACAATCTATGTAAATTGAACCAAGAGGATATTAAAAAAACCTAAACTGACTGATAGCAAGCAAAGATATAGAAACTTCAATAAAATGCCTTCCACCAAATAAAAACCCAGGTCTAGATGAATTTCCAGCTGAATTGTACAAAACCTTTACAGAAGAACTAAATCCAATAATTCACAAGTTAATCTGTGAAATCAAAAGAGATGGAATTTTTCAAAACTCCTCCTATGAGGCCAGTATCACCTTAACACCAAAACCAAATAAACATCATTCAAGAAAAAAGTTACAGACCAATATCCTTGATGAACATAGATTTAACAAATTAAAATAAACAAAATTCTAGCAATACACATTCAAAACCATATAAAGAAAATTATACACCAAGACCGAGTTGATTTCATTCCCAGGATGCAAGGCTTATCCAACACACACAAATCAATGCATGTTATTCACCACATACATAGGAGTAAGGACAAAATCACATAATCATCTCAATAGATGCTGAAAAAGCACTTTCAAAATCAACACCCATTCATGTTTAAAAAAAAGTGGTGTGGTGGCGCACACTTGTAATCCAGTACTGGGGAGGCTGAGACAGGAGGATCTGGACTCGCCACCAGGCTCAGCTACTTAGTGAGGCTCTCAGCAACTTAGTGAGACCCGGTTTCAAAATAAAGAATAAAAAAATAGGGCTGGGGTGTAGCTCAAAGGTAGAATGCCCTTGGGTTCAATCCCAGTACCACAAAAAAGTGCAGAAAATCTGAATAGAAGGAATTTACCTCAACATAATTAAGGCAATATAGAATAAACACAAAGTCAACATCATATTGAAGAAGGGAAAACTGTGGGAATTCCCTTTATAATCAGAAACAATACCAGAATGCCCACTATCAGCACTTCTTTTCAATACAGTACTCAAGACTCTTTCCAGAGCAATAAGACAAGAGGAGGATATCAAAGGAATTCAAATAGGAAAAGAAGAACTGAAATTCTCTTTTTGCAGATGACATGATCCTATATTTAGAAGACCCCAAAAAAGTCAACAAAAAGACTTCTAGAGCTGATTTAAAAATTCCGTAATGTAGTGGGATACAAAATCAATCTAAAAAAACAGTAGTTTTTCTATATGCCAACCATTAATTCACTGAAAAAGAAATCCAGAAAATAATTCCATTCACAACAGCCTCAAAAACAATAAAATACCTAGGAATAAATCTAACAAAGGAGATTAAAACCTCTATGATGAAAATTATAAAACACTAAAGAAAGAAATTGAAGAAGATCTTAGAAGATAGAATGATCTTCCATGCTCTTGGATAGACAGAATAAATATCATGAAAATTGCCATTCTACCAAAAGTGATTTACAGAGTCGATACAATTTCCATTGAAATACCTATGTCATTCTTCACAGACATAGAAAAATTAGTCCTAAATTTCATTTGGTAAAGCAAAGACCCAGAATAGCCAAAGAAATTCTTAGAATTAAGAACAATGAAGGAGGCATTACCATTCCTCATTTCAAATTATACTACCGAGCCATAGTTATAAAACAGCATAGTATTATCACAAAAACAGACAATTTGACCAATGGGACAGAGTAGAAGATACAGAACCAAATCCACACACTTATTGCCTATTGATTTTCAACAAAGATGCCAAACACATACATTGGAAAAAAGAAAGCCTTTTCAACAAGTGGTGTTGGGGAAACTGGTTGTCCATTTGTAGAAAAATGTAATTAAATCCCTTCCTCTCACCCTGCACAACAGTCAACTCAAGATGGATCAAAGACCTGAAAATTATACCAGAGACTTTGAAATTACTAGAAGAAGGCATGGGAGTAATACTCCAACATATAAGCACAGGTAGAAACTTCTTCAATAAGAACCATAAAGCTCAGGAAATTAAAACAAGAATTAATGAATGAGAAGGAATTAAATTAAAATGTTTCTGCTCATCAAATGAAACCATCAAGAGTCTAAAGGGAGAGCCTACAGAATGGGAGAAGATCTTTGCCAGCTATTCCTCTGATAGAGGACTAATATCTAGAATATAAAAATATCTTAAAAGATTTAATAAAAAAAGCAAATCACCCAATCAAGAAATGGGCAATTGAACTAAATAGACTTCACTCAGAAATACAAATGGCCAATAAATACATGAAAAAATGTTCAACATCATTAGCAGTTAGGGAGATGCAAATTAAAACTACACTGAGATTCCTTCTAACCCCAATCAGAATGGCAATCATCAAGAAATCAAACAATAATAAATGCTGGTGAGGATGTGGGGAAATAAGAACTCTTCTACACTGTTGGTACAATTGCAAATTCGTACAGTCTCTATGGAGATCAGTGTGGAAATTCCTCAGAAAATTGGGAATGGATCCACCATATGATTCAACTATTCCACTCCCTGGGTATCTTTCCAAAGGGACTGAAATCAGAATATTATAGTAAATATGCATATCCATGTTTATAGCAGCACAACTCACAATAGCACATTATGGAGTCAATTTAGGAGTCCATCCATAAATGAATGGATTATAAAATTATGGCATATGCACACAATGGAATTCTACTCAGCAGTAAAGAAAAACAAAATTACGTCATTTGCAGGAAAAAGGACTGCCCCAGAGAACATTATATTAAGTGAGATTTAACAGTCACAGAAAGTGAAGGGTCATATGTTTTCTCTCATATGTGGAAGCTAGGCAGTAATTGGGATACCAGAGAGACTTCAGAAATGGAGGAGCAATTTCAGTTGAGCCAGGGATGTGGTCTAGGAGAGGGGGAGGGGGAGAGGGAGAATCAATGAAAGAATAATTTCCATTGACATTATGTACATATGTGAGAATACCAATGTCAATCACAATATCATGTATGGAGAAGGTGGTGAGTGGGGAGGGAGCTGGGGGGAAGTCCACCAAATGCTATGTGCATGTGTGTCACTATCACAATGAATTACATTATGATGTGAAACTATAATGCACCAATAAAAGTACAAAAATGATTTCATTATACTAGTGAGTCTTCTAAGAACATAAATCCCTTTTCCATTTATTTAGTTTTTCTCAATAATATTTAGTACTATTCAAGTAGAGATTTCTGCTGAAAATGTCTCACATGTTCATTAGTTTATTTCTGATATTTTTATTATTTCATTTTAAATTGTGTATATTTTAATTTCTGCTTTTCATTTCCTATTTATAGATAGAAATACAGATAATATTCAGATATTAATTTTACTTTAGGATCTTGTCAAATTTTTAAATTCTAATACTTATCTTTTGTAAGTATTCAATAAAATGTCTAAAGCCATGTGTGTAATCTCAGTACTTGGGAGGCTGAGATAGATGGATCAAAGGTTTAAGACCAGGCTCAGCAACTTAATGATGCCCTAAGCAACTTAGAAAAACCCTGTTTCAAAATAAAAATGGAAAGGGTTGGGGGTGTAATTTGGAGGTAGAATTCCCTTGGGTTCAATTCCCAGTATGGAAAAAAAGTAAATATTTAATATTTGTGTATTTTGAATTTTCTATATTTCAAGTAATGAGAGTTTTATTTTTCCTTTGCAAAGCCACATGCCTTTTTTCTTATTTTCCTTGATTTATTTCCCTGAATAGAACCTCCAGTATGAAGTAAAAATGGTGAAGTATGGTATAAAAATGGTGATGTGGTGATAATAGAATCCTAACATTGTTTTTAGTCTCAGTGAGAAAATTCTCAATATCTCATAACTAAATTTGATGTCTGCTGTAGAGTTTTTGTAAGTTTTATTAGATGAAAAATTTATTCTATTCCTAGTTTTATCATGAATGAGTTATGAATTTTATCCAACATTTTCTGTATTTATCAAGATGGTCAATAATGATTGTTCTTCTTTATGTTTATATTGTAAGCTGCTGTGTTCATCAGTTTCGTATTACTGTGACCAAAATACCTGACAAGAATAACTTAGAGGAGAAAAGATTTATTTGGCTCATGGCTTCAAAGGATTCAGTGCATCCTGGCTGGTTCCAAGGTAGAAACATCATGGCAGAAGGGCATGACTGAGAAAAGCTCATGAGCAGCAAGAAAGCGGAGAGAGAAAAAAAGAAAGTCATGGACCAGGGACATATACAATCCCAGTGACCCACTTCTTCCAACCATGCCGTACCCCCCTACAGTTACCACTCAGTGGTCTGTTTAAATTATTAATCTATCAATGAGTTAATCCACTGTGAGGTCAAAGCCCTCATGTTCCAATCATTTCACCCTGAACACTGTTGCCTTGCTTCATGCATGAGCTTTTGAGGAACATTCCAGATCCTGTCATGACAGTTGCAGTTATTATTCAATAGTAAAGAAATTTAGCATTGCTCAAATTTGAACTTGGTCAGGATATGGTCATTTTATATAATAAATTATATGACTTGCTAATATTTTGTTTATAAATACAGGTTGTTCAGTAATGCTTCTTTAAAAAGTATTTATTAGGTTTTTTCTAGTTTTAATATCAAGTTTATGCTGGTCTCATAAAGTGAGTTAGAAAGCATTTCCTCTTCTTTGGGCCATTTGTATAATAATGAGATTTTGTTTAGTACATTTAGTACATACAAGTGTGTGCCACAGTGCCTGGCTCACTTAGTTTTGCTTTTTTATGCATGTATGTTTTCTACTTAATTCCTATCTGCTCTCCTTCTGAATGACTGTATTATACTTGTTTGGAATTTAATTTGCTGTTCCTTTGTTAATTCCTTGAGGTAGAAGGTTAGATTGTTTATTTTTTTCTTCAAATCTATAAATTGGATATTATAGACTTCTCTTTATTGTATCTCACAGGTGTTCACATTATATTTTCACTATAATTTACTTCAAATTAATTTATAATTTCCTTTGTGATTTCTTTTATTTTTGTTAATTTTAAGATAGCATTGCTTAATTTCCAACATTTGTAAATTGCTCTATTTTATTATTTTATTTTATTGGTGTCAGGGATTGAATCCAGGAACATTCTACCTCTGTGCTACATTCCCTAGCCCTTTTCTTTTTTATTTTTGAAACAGGTACTCCCTAAGTTGCTGAGGATCTCTCCAAGTTGCTGAGGCTGGCCTCGAACCTGTGATCCTTCTCTCTCAGTTTCCCAAGTACTAGGATTACAGATATGCATCACTCAGCCCAGCTATTTTATATTTTTAATTGATTTTTAGCTTAATTTCTCCTGTTCAAAGAACATGCTTTGAAATGGTTTTAAAGATGTGAGATCTTAGCCGGGCGTGGTGGCGCACGCTTGTAATCCCAGTACTTTGGGAGGCAGAGACCGGAGGATCCGGGTTCGCGGCCAGCCTCAGCTCTCACTCTGTCTCTCTCTCTCTCTCTCTCTCTCTCCTTATTGAGGCCCTCCGCAACCTCATGAGACCTGGTTTCAAAATAAAGCATAAAAAATAGGGCCAGGGGCATAGTGCAGAGGTAGAACGCAAAAAAAAAAAAAAAAGATGTGAGATCTTGGACTTGGCTTTAGGACTCAGCATATAGTCATTTTGGTCATTATTACATGTGCATTTGAAGAAATGTCCATTCAGTCATTAATAAAGTTAGTGTTATTTATATATTAAATATATATTTTATATATGTTATATTTATATATTAAAAATCTTCTATATCTTTTTAATACTTTTGCCTTCATATCCCATTGGCTATAAAGTTTTGGTTAGTGTCTCATATGTGACATGAATTTTCTATTTTTTCTGCTTCTGTCAAGTTTTTCTTCAAATTCTTTGAAGCTCTGATATTGGATAGATATAGATTTTACACTGCAATATCTTCCTTATGGTTGGCTCTTTATTAACATGAGATATTAATATTTCTAGTGAGTCTTCTGGATATAAAGTCTACTTTGTCTAGTGTTGGTATAACTTCACCAGTTTTATTTTACCGACTATTTGCATAATGTATCTTATCCTGTACTTCTAATTTCAACCTTTCTTATATTTACCTTTGTATTTAAAATGTGTTCTTATATTTACATTTAAAGTATGTTCTTATAGTTGAAGTGTGTCTCTTGTAAGTAACATACAGTTAGATTTTTATGAAACTATTGATATATTTAGGTTTATATTTAACATCTTAAGATGTAAATTAACAACTAGGTGTAAATCTGTAATCTGCCCCAAATGATTGAAGTAGAAATAAGCACACAAATTCAATGTGAGTAGACAAAAGATACTCTGGTCACATCAAAGGTAAATCAACAAAATACTATTGATTTAAAAAGTTTAAATCCTAAAATCAAAGACTTCTTTGGACTAAGGAGTCCAAACATCATAGATATCAAATCCTTTTTTTTTTTTTTTTTTGCGGTACCGGGGATTGAACGCAGGGGCATTCTACCTCTGTGCTACGCCCCCGGCCCTATTTTGTATGCTTTATTTTTGAAACCGGGTCTCATGAAGTTGCGGAGGGCCTCACTAGGTAGAGAGAGAGAGAGGAGAGAGGGGAGAGAGAGAGATAGATCGCGCGCGCATGCGCACTGAGGTTGGCCGCGAACCCGGATCCTCCGGTCTCCGCCTCCCAAAGTACTGTTATTACAAGCGTGCGCCACCACGCCTGGCGTATCAAATCCTTTATAATAAACTATAAAATTAAAGCATTGCAATAGAAATAACATTGTTCCCACCACCCATCACCTCTAAAACTTAAATTTATTGTAAAGCTTGCTTAGAAAAATGAACAAACACAAATAGCCCAAAGAAGGAAAACAACAAAATAATATATAAAGCAATGGTGTAGGGGTAATAATGGGCATAAGTAATTTTTACAGGTGTTAGATTAGCCAATGAATAGAGCAACAAACCAATAGAGTGGAACAAAAATCCAACTAAACTTTTAGTATATGTATATGAATTTCAGCATTTGATAAAGGTGGCAACTCAATCTGGACAAAGGTGGGATTTTTAGTAATTGAGTTTATTCCATCTGGATATTTATGGCAAAGAATAAAATTCAATCTTCATCTTAAATTGTATGTGTGTGTGTGTGTGTGTGTGTGTGTGTACGCATTTGGTGGTTATATATGTTGGCCATCATGCAACATGATTGACTGTCATGTCCATCTGTCTTTAATGAGACTATTTTCTCACACTTATTAAATTTATCTAACTCTAGTGCTGATCTCTACCTCTATCAGTTGGGGCAGATTACATGTTTATTTCCAATTATCAATTTTTATACCACTATAAAATATGTACAAAAAACTGGGTGTGATGCAACAAGTCTGTAATATCAGCATTTGGGTGGCTGAGACAGGTGGATTACAGATTTGAGGCTAGCCTCAGCAACTTAGTGAAACCCTATTTCAAAATAAAAAATAAAGAGGGCTGGAGGTATAGCTCAGATGTAGAATGCCTCTGGTTTCAATCCCTAGTACCAAAAACAAGTGAATAAATATGTACAAAAAAAAAGATTTTTAAGGAGACCTTTCTTCAAAGGTATTTATGTTTGTTGTAGCTACAAGAGTTTGAAGATCTTCTGTTGCAGCCAAAAGGAAACTTAATAAAATTATATGATTACTAATAAATATTATGTGTAACACACATATTCAAAAGTAGTAGTATAGCAGATCATTAAAGAAATTAAATATTTGAGGTTAGTGGAGCAAGTACATAGACTAATGCAGCCAATATGAAAAATAGTATGGAGGGGCCCTCAAAAAGTAATAATTGAGCCACATATTTATTTATACCCAGCAATCCCACTCTGGCTATAGGAAGTGAAAGCTGTATGTTGAAGAGACCTACTAGTTTGTTTACTGCAACACTATTTACCATGGCCAAGATCCAGAATCAACCTAAGTGTCCATCAGTGGCATACATATACAATGCGTGGCGTACATATACAATGGAATACTATTCCACCATAAAAAGGGGAATTTCTGTCACTTACAACAATGTGAATGATCTTGAAAGACATGTTAAGCAAAATAAGCTAGACACAGAAAAATAAATACCACATGATTTCATTCATAGGTGGAATCTAAAAAAGTTGATGTAATAGAAATAGAGAGTAGAATAATGGTTACCAGGAGTTAAGATGGTTGGGGGAAGTGAGGAGATGTTGATCAAAGAATAAAAATTTTAGAGAGAAAGAATAAGTTCAGGAGATCTATTACACAATATGGTGACTATGGTCAATAGTATATTATATTATTCTTTTTTTCAGAGATATAGACAGATTTTTTTTAGGAAAGCAAGAAATATACATTCAAGGGAGAATGCAGGCCCTATCCAGAGTGAAAAATGAAATAATTTATTTTGTTCTTGAAAAATGCTGAGAATAGATATAAAGTATTATCACAAAAATGATAACTTTGTGGGGAAATGCCAGACTTAGTCATTTCATAATATATTTTTCCTTCAAAACATCATGTCATACATGGTAACCACATATAAGTTTATCTGTCAATAAAATAATAATAATGATAATAATAATGATGATGATGATGATTTAAAACTTAAAAACCCCTAAGTGGTTATTATTTCAGATTTTCTGTTTCTCATCTAACTTATCTCACAAATCTTTTTCAACTTTCCTTTGCATAGTTCATTTAGCTTGGAACCTGATGAAAGAATTCTGACTTCTGGAGAAGCTCTTGGAATAAGCCCCTGTTGTTGTGGGAAGGTGTCCAAAATTCATGGATCAGTAATCTGATCCAGACTGGCAACTCCTATGGAATGAACTAAATTTCCCCTTTACTGCGTTCAGCCTCTCACATGGAGCACCTGGGCACAGCTCTGCTCACCTCACCCCACTCTTTAAAGCCACTTCTAAGAGGCATGTTCCTCCCTCTCACATCGACTCCCACTTTCTATGCCTTTCCTCATAAATTATCTGACATGAACCTTTGTGTAAAGGCCATGTCCCATAGTTTTTGTGGTTCAGTGTCCTTCTATACCACATAGTCTGGGTTTTCTGAATATATAATTCAATAAGGATGTTTTTAAAGCACAGGAAGTGGTATGTTCCAGCTCTTATGTGGTCATGTGTATATATATATGTATATATATACACACATAACATATACACATATATATACACATATATATGTGTATATGTCATGTATATATATATATATATATATATATATATATATGTAGAAGAGTCTTGGCTGGTAGCAAATAATGTAATAAAGTCTAAAGCATGCATAAGTTTAGGAAGACTGGCAGAAATTTTCCTCCATCCATTCTTCCAATGCACTAAGATATATAGTCTGTGAGAGTACCAGTAAATATCTCAACCTTGAAGTCCTAGAAAAATATTCAAGGTACAAGAGTCACAATGATACTTAGATTCTAGTCCCAGATCTTTCAGATTTGCAACTTGGAATCAATAACTTCTATTTAATTTCCTTGTTATATCAATCAAAGATTGGTCCAAGTAACCATTAGCAGCCTTTAAAAGTTAATCTAAACTTGAAGTTAATCTAAACCTAACTTTTTAATTTAATCTAAACTGATAACAAACATAGATAGGTAGGGCTGGATTTTCAAGTGGTTAGACTACTTTGCTTTGAAGAATATCAAAAGACCCCTTTCCAAACAATCTACCTGTCCTATGCTCTGAATCTGTAATTAAGTTTCTGACCCTTTTAAAAATTACAAAAATGGTTTAGTTATCAGGACTAATGATTCCTTAAGGCTTAACAACCTAGCAATCCAGACTTAGAATAAGAGTTACTCTCTAAGAGTACAAAAGAGGGACAGAATAGCAGAGGAAAGTACTTTTGAAATAAGAGTACTCACTTTTTTTCTCACTTTGAAAATAACCTTAGTTTAACTTTAAAAAACAAAATAGCAATCAACATTGAGATGAATTTTCAGTGTGTTTTTTCTTTGATTCTGTAAATATGCTAAATAAGAAGCCCAGAAAGAAAAATCCACTTAATTAAAAAAAATGTCTATGGGAAGAGTTTTGGAAGCTCAATTATCCTTTTTAATTTTCTGATCTTCAGAGATAATTGTATAAAATTTATAAGATGTTCAGATCAAAACCAGGGATTAGAAAAGACAAATGCTATGGTGAAGGACAATATATGTCAGATGTATAAGTCTACATCACAGAAATATAAAACAAACAAAAAAATGTGTAACCTATCGTGATATAATATTTGTATACCCATCTGTCTGGCATTCCTACATATGCATCAACAAAGTTATGCAAAAAGCTATAGAATGTTGGACATGTATATGTGTACTTAATATACTAAAATCCAAAGATGGCATTAATATAATAAAATCCAAAGAAGGCATAACTTCAATAAAAGAGATTGAAAATAGGTATATCCTCTAATAAATACAGAAAATTTACTGATAAAGAGTCAGAAGTTGTGATTAAGCAACATAAAAAACTTTAAACTTCTGGAGCATATCTTCCATTTGGAAGATTACCCAGGGAAATAGAGAAAAGCCATTCCCCAAAGAGCAGGTATAGCATTTGACTTCCTGACATTAGCACTGGTCTCGCAACAGATATAAGCTAGAAATCAGGAAAAATAAATAAATAAAGGCCTTAGCCAACTCCAACTGCAGGGGGATCATTTTTACAGACAGAAAGTAATTATCCAGGTGGAAATGAGCCAGGACACCAGAGTGCACATCCCTATCACATCTCAAAATTCTGTGGGATTTTTAATGAACACAAATGGTCATGACCTTGAGTTTTATGCTCCATCCGCAAAAAAGAACATAACATCAATGCTGGGCTATTCCCTCTCTGCACCAATGCTGTGAGGCACTAACTGAGACCCAAGGATTAGGAAGCTGAGGAATGTCACGAGACTGATGAGGACCCCTGCAAGAATATTCAGTTCAATTAAAGGACTAATTCTGCAGGATAGCAACTGTACTGTTTGGCTGCTAGAAACCAACTGGAACTGCTTCATGAATCTATATTGAGAAACTTAGTATTGCAATGGTAAAGTGGAGGTCATCTCAGGGCTTAATACTGCTTCAGCTGCCACTTGGAACAGCTCTTCTCTCCTCCCCAACACCAGTTTCACTTTTGATCACAGCTTCCCAGTTTTGTACTAATTTTCACACAATCATTTGATTTGTGGTGAATGGATGACAGATTAGCCAGATTGCAAATCATAATTGAGCAGAAATCCATGTAATATAAATCACACAGCCCAGTGTCCTCTTCTCTTTGCCAAACACAGCAGTCTTGGGAGCTGCCAGACAAAATGACAGCCCTCAGGTGGAATACTGAGCATCACTAAAGAGACAGCAGCGCTCCTTGGCATGGACCGAACTCTGACTCTGTGGCTACCCAAGACAGGAAATCTCTGGGAGTGCACTTACAATGAGATTGCAGGACAGCGTAGGAAAGGTAGCTATCACTTTTGAGCACTTACGTGCAAGACCTTGTACTCAGAAGTTTACATATATTCTTTCATTTCACTTTTTCGGTCATGGAATGGGTACTGTTAATACCATTTAACAGATGATGAGGTAGAAGAATATTACACACACACACACACACACACACACGCACACACACACACATGTAGGAATCCAAGTAACCAACGCTCTTTTCCTCCCAAGTTTCTTTGCAATTAAAAATACAAAACACACACACGCATACAAAACCAGGCTAGAAGTTCATGCTATTCACACAGATTTGTGAAGAAAACCATAGTAGTATGAATAGTCCATACTACTGTATTGCATCTATTATAAAGCCATGACAATTAAATTATAGCACAAAAGTATAAATCCAGAAAATGATATTGTATTGTGCTAGCCATTTCTCTATTTCTTCCTAGATGTTTTCCCTCACACTTCATGTGTTTTACTTCCTGAAGGGGCCAGCTCTTTGAAACCACATTTCCCAGGTCCAGTTACTTTGATCAAGGCTTAGCTAATAAGAGAAACCCGGCATGCGATTGAAGCACAAGACAATGAGTCTAGCTAAAGTATGTCTCCTCTCTCTGCCGCAGGTAGTGGGCACTGGCTATCTCCTTTAGCTTCAACTTGTTAAAATTGTTCCCCCTCCCTGGTTCCAGGGAGGAACAAACTATGGTTCATGATCTGCTAACACTCTCTTCTTCCTTTGCTCATTTAGCCTGCTGGTTGGCTTTTATTTTTTCAATTTTTTGATGCTATCTTTTGCAGTATGAAATTTAATTTCAATGAAATCCTATTTATTTCTTTATTTTCATTTTTAGGGAGCATTTTGTGTGTCATATTTAGGAATCATTGACCAATCCAAGGTCAAAAATTTATATCTCTATGGTATTTTTCCTAAGACTGTGATAGTTATACCTCTTGCTTTTAGTTCTATTGATTCTCTTATGGTGTGAGTTAGAAGTCAAACTTTGTTCTTTCATGTGGATATGGTCCTGGACCATTTGTTGAAAAGACTGTTTTTTGTTTTTGTAGTACTTGGGATTGAACCTACGGCCTCACACATGCTAGATGAGTGCTCTCTACCACTTAGCGAGATCCCCAGCCCTGGAAAGACTAACTTTAACTCCATTTAACTGGCTTGATACACTTGATTAGTATAGCTTTCCAATAAGTTTTAGTTAGGGGAAAAAAGAATTCTCCAAATTTATAATTCCTTTTCAATATTGTTTTGATATTTTCAGTCTCTTAACATCAATTTCTGCAAAGAAGCCAGCTAAGAGAAACCATGTTGAATATGCAGACTATTTTAGGAGTATCATTTTAATAATATTGAGTTTTCCAGTCCATGATGAGGGGATGTCTTTCTATTTACTTAAGTCTTTTAATTTATGTTAATGATGTTAGTTCATTAACAAGTTTTCGATAACAAGTCTTGAACATTTTTGTGATATTTATTCCTAAGTATCTTATTCTTTTTGATGCTATTGAGAATGACATTCTCTTAATTTCATTTTAGATTGTTCACTCTTAATTTACAGAAATAAAATGAGATTTTATTGAGCTATATCCTAAACTTTTGATGAACTTTTCAGCACATATTTTATCTGTGAATTCCTTAATATTTCTACGTACAAAATAATATAATCTTCAAATAGAAGTAGTACATTTCTTTCTTTCTAGTCTGGATTCTTCTATTTGTTTATTATTATTATTTAATTGCACTGGTTAGAATCCACAGTACAATGTTGAATAGAAATTATGAGAGCAAACATCTTTGTCATTTTGAGGGGGGCACCAGGGATTGAACCTAGGGGTGTTCTACTTCTGAGAACCTCCCACCCTATTTAATTTAATTTAATTTATTGTGGTACTGGACATTGAACACAGGGTCATTCTACCTCCGAGCTACACCCCTAGCCCTTTTTATTTTTTTTTTGTTTTGTTTTGAAACAGGGTTTCACTAGGTTGCTGAGAGTCTTACTAAGTTTCTGAGGCTATTCTTAAACCTGTGATCCTTCTGTCTCAGCCTCCCAATTGCCAGGATTACAAGTGTTGAAACAGGATCTCACCAAGTTACTGCATACTGGCCTTGAATCTGCAATCCTGTGTCAGCCTCCGAAGTACTTGGATTACAGATGTGTGCCACTGTGCCCAACTGAGAGCAAACATCCTTGTCTTATTCCTGATTTTAAGGTAAGAGAATTCAGTCTCCCATCCTTACATATGATGCTTGCTGTGAGTTGTTCATAAATGCACTTTATCAGGTTGAGAGAATTCTCTATTTATAGTTTTTTGAGTTTTTTGCCTAAAAGAGTGTTACGTTTTTCAATTGCTTTTTCTGTTCCTATTAAGTTTTTTTTGTCCTTTAACCTATTAATATAGTACACCACACTAAATTAATTTGGCTACTAAAACAATTTTATATTCTGGACTAAATACGATGTTATGTGATGTATAATTCTCTACATATTTTATACATTTAGTTTGCTAGTGTTGGGTTGAGAATTCATGAGGGATATCAGAACATAGTTTTCTTTTCTTGTGCTATCTTTATCTGGTTTTGGTATTAGGGTATCATAAAGCTCATAAAATGAATCTGGGAGGATTTTATCCTTCTCACCTATATTTTGTAAAACTTTGTGAAAAATTTGTATTGACCCTTTAAATATTGATAAAATTCACCAAGAAACCATCTTGGCCTGGAATTTCTTTGTGGTAAATTTAAAAATAACTAGTTCAGTCTATTTATCTCAAGATATTGCAAATATCTTGAGATATTGCAAATAGCATGACTTTCACAATAAAGTGAGTCACATGAAGTAATTGGTTTCCTAGTACCTGTAAAAGTTAGATTCATACCATACTGTAATCTATTATGTATATGAAATCATATTTAAAAAATATACATACCTGGGCCAGGCATGGTGGCACACTCCTATAATCCCAGTGTTTGAGAGGCTGACACAGGAGGATTGCAGGTTCAAGAAAAGCCTCAGCAACATACAGAAACTCTCAGCAATCTAGAAAGGCCCTGTTTCAAAACAAAAAATAAAAAGGGCTGGGGTTGCAGCTCAGAGTTAGAATGTACTGCACACACACAAAAATGTACATGCCTTAATTAAAACTACTTTATTGCTGAAAAATGCTAATGATCATCTGATTCTTCAGTGAGTCCTAATCCTTTGGTGGGTGTAGGGTCCTGCCTCCATGTTGCCTCTTCATAGTGGTGGGGCTGAAGGTTGGGGAGGCTATGGCAGTTTCTTAAAATAAGATGACAATGAAGTTTACCACATCTATTGATCCTTCCTTTAGTGAAAGATTCCTCTGTAGCATGCAATGCTGTTTTATAGCATTTTATCCAGAATAGGGCTTCTTTTAAAATTAAAGTCAATCTTCTCAAACTCTTCTGATACTGTATCAACCAATCTTCTGTTGCCATTTCAACATTATTCACAGTATCTTTGCAGGGAGTCAATTCCATATCAAGAAGCCACTTTCTTTGTTTATCCATAAGGAACAACTTCTAATCTTAACATTTTATCATGAGACTGCAGCATTTCAGTTACATATTCAGGCCCTTCTATTTTAACTTCTCTTGCTATTTCTACCACATCTGCAGTTATGTCCTCCACTGAAGTCTTTAACTCTTCAAAGTTATCATTAACGGCTAAAATCAGATTCCAAACTCTCCTGATGTTCATATTCTGACGTCCTCTCACAAATCACCAGTGTTCTCAAATGGCATCTAGAATGGGGAAACCTTCCCAGAAAGTTTCTTACTCTGTCCAGATCCATCAGAAGTCCACTATTTATAGCAGCTATCCGCCTATAAAATTCAATTCTTACATAATACAACGTGGAAGTCAAAATTACTCCTTGATCCAAGGGCTGCACAATGGCTGTTGTGTTAGCAAGCATGAAAACAACTGAAATCCCACTGCGCATCTCTATCAGAGCTCTTGGGTAACCAGGTGTGTTGTCAACGAGCAGTAATATTTTGAAAGGAATTTTTATTTTGAGCAGTGAGCCTCAATAGTGAACTTAAAACATTCAGTAAGCTATGTTATAAACAGATGTACTGTCATTGAGGCTTCGTTGTCTCATTTATAGCTCTCAGGCTGAGTAGAATTAGAATAATTTTTAATCACCATAGTATTTTCAGGATGGTAAATGAGGTCTAATTTTACTTTTTGGCATAGAAAAGAACATAATAAAGAGTAAAGAGAAATACTATGGAATGGTAGAAAATATTTGCAAACCATATTTCTGATAAGGAGTCAATATCCAAAATGTATAAGGAACTCAGTAGAGAATTCAGTAGAAACAGCTCAGTAGAAAGAAAGCAAATAGCCCAATTAAAAACTAGACAAAAAATCTAAATAGATATTTCTCACAAAACATAAAAATGGTGAGCCAGCATATAAAAAAGTGTTCAACATCACTAATCATCAGGACAGTGCAAAGAAAAAAAACCACAATGAAATATCATCTCACACTTGTCAGGGTGGCTATCATTAAAAAACAAACAATAACAAATGTTGGTGAGGAGGTGGAGACATTAGAGCCTTTGTACATTGTTGGTGGGAATGCAAAATGGTGCAATCTTTATAGAAAGCATTATACAGTTTCTCAAAAAATTAAAAATTGAGCTTTCATATGATCCACCAATTCCATTTCTGGGCAATTATTCAAAAGAATTGAAATCAGCATCTCCAAGAGATATCATCATTCCTGCATTCATTGTATTCACAATAGCCACGATGCAGAAACAACCCAGTGGTTCTGGACAGACCGTAAATAAAATGTCGTATATACATACAACGAAATATTATTTAGCCCTTAAAAAAGAAGGAAATTTGGCTGGACATGGTGGCACACATCTGTAATCCCATATATTCAGGAGGCAGAGGTAGGAGGATCACATGTTTGAGGCTAGTCTGGGCAACTTCACAAGACTCTGACTAAAAAAAAAAAAAATGTTTGCAATATAGCTTAATAGTTGAGCACTTGGCTAGCATGTGTAAGGCCCTGGATTCAATCCCCAGTACCAAAAGGAAAAGAAATAGAAGGAAATATGGCAAAAATTGACACGATGAATGAGCCTTGAGTACATTATGCTAAATGAAATAGGCCAGCTATAGAAAGGCAAATACCATATGATTCCACTTACATGTTATACCTAAAATAGTCAGATTCATAAAAGCAAAACATGGAATTTGATTTCCAAGGACAAGGGAGCAGGAGTAATGGGAAGTAACTAATGAAGGGTATAAATTGTTAGTAAAGCCAAACATATATAAGCTCTAGAAATCTGCTGTACCACATTGTACCTGCTGTCAACAATAATGTAGTATATAGTTAAATATTTAAGAGTATAGATCTCATGTTAAGTGTTTTTACCACAATAAAATAAAAATAAAGTAAAAATATGGTCTATCGCTTCCCACTTGGAGAAGTGGTGATGGTTCCCCACAAGCAAATTCAGTACATGAGGGATATATATTAACAATTAGAGTTTTAATACTTATAATAAAATATTTAATTTTTGTTAAATATCCACTGTTCTTATTCCCATTTGAAACTTTATACTAGATAAATCTTCAGGAATTCAGATGTACAGGATTCTAAGACCATAGGCATTTTCCAGACATAATAATCTTAATTCAATTCATAATTTTTACCCAGTTGTTAAATAACATGCTGGGCATATGGTTTAAAGTAGTTTCTGGCTGTCAGTCACAAAAACGTCGAAAAAATTTTCACTTATAATAAGTAATTTAATCTTAATTGAGAGATAAGGTAGATTATAACTCATAACTTATGCAGGATGTTCTTCCTGAAAAAGAGGGCAGTACTAAGATTAAAAATTCCTGTATTTGTGTCATCTCAAGAGATTGCAATCTGACATGAACAAAGTAATATTTTTATCCTTCTGACTCATCTAATGCAATTTTCTAACTTTTATCTTTCTTCCAGAGAAAGAACTGCAGAAAATAAAGCCACTGAGAGAAATAAGGCTAATTTAATTCAGGGCAACAATAAATCCCCTAAATATGAAAGGGTAGTGTGTAAATAAGAGTTCTAGTAATTGGGTATGATTGAGAAATTATATTACTTAATAACATAATTATTAAATAGCACAAATGTATGCTAACAGTATATGTTTTTATAGTTCAGCATATCAGAGAGCCCCTCTGTAGAATAGGGGAAATGCCACATCATTATGGAAGAACCATGCTAGACACTTAGAATTGAATGGTCTGCTACACACGGCACTTAAATCCACTGCAGTTTTAGAAGGGGATATAGCCATGACACAATTGAACAGAAAGCTGGTCCAAGGTCAAGCTGTTTATCTTGTAAGGTAGAAATGCTGAGCTAATGAAATATCATTTTATCCAAGGTCAAGAAAGGGTCATTAAAATAATGAGCAGAACAAAGGAAAGAGAAGAGCATCCAAACAACCAAATAGAGAATATGCTGCCCAAACTGGCCTAATGCAGGCTTCATAAAATGATTTGACGAACTCAATAGAATTCAGTGATGGAGGCATCTAAACATTAATGCAGGAAGCCATGTGCAGAGAAAAGACTAAGTTGAGAAACAACACAATGGAAGAAAACTGGATGTGATTGAAAATGCTGATAACTTAGATAAGAAAGAATATCACTTAAGATATAGAAATCTGGACAAAGCATCATTGCTACCCTAACAGCATAAAAAAAATCTAATACGTGAAATCCTAAGTTTCTTTGAGAGTTGATATCACAGGGTAACCAAACACCCTGAAATCTATGTAAAGACAGATGCTATAATGACAGACAGAACACAAGCACTGGCTTACCTGAAGCAAAGCTTGACAGGAAGACAAATGTATCACTAAAGTGAATAAGAAGTGTTCAGTAAAATTGTAGCTACTTAAAGGCTGAGTATGGGCTCTGGTGAGAGGTTAGAATTCAGAGTTGTACCAGGCACAGGAGTTTGTTCCATTCACAAACTATACTGCATAGACTTCTAAATACTAACAGGAAGATGGGATGATGGTGAAAGATTGGAGGAAGCTTCCTTCAGTGCTGTAGGCAGGTGGGGCAGGGAGTGGCTACCAATACGGGATGGGCAAGGAGCATCTGGGTTTGTTTTTTCCAAAAGAAGAACAAGTCTCTTTGTCATCTCTTGGATACAGGATAAAAACCACTGTGGCCTCTGAAAGAAAAATGGAAAGACCCTCTGTCAGCTTTGGATTTAGAATGTCCCTCAGACCTCATCTTGTAGACAAGGCAGCCATGTTGGAGTCAAGGTTTGGTTGCTGAGAAGGGGTTCCTGGTTATGTGGCTGTGAGACTATATAGATATATCCCTCTTCCTCCT
>PVJS01008834.1:0-52055 GCA_004027185.1 Glis glis | reverse complement strand
GGTGCATGCTTGTAATCGCAGTACTTTGGGAGGTGGAGACTGGAGGATCTGGGTTCGCGGTCAGCCTCAGCTTTCTCTCTCTCTCTCTCTCTCTCTCTCTCTCTACCTCATGAGGCCCTCTGCAACTTCGTGAGACCCAGTTTCAAAATAAAGTATAAACAAATAGGGCCGGGGGTGTAGCGCGGAGGTAGAACGCCCCTGGGTTCAATCCCTGGTACCGCAAAAAAAAAACTACTATTAAAATGTAGCAAAAATAAACAAATAAACAAACAAACAAATAAACCTGGGATTTGTAATTCCAAATCAGCCTTCATTGCCAACAGGCATTGATTATTTAGGCTGAAGAACAGGCTCTGAGAATCTGATGTCAAAGAAAGGCTTTGAGAAACACAATTACAATAAACTTATAAGGAAATATCAAGTCGACTCAGAGATTTACCTAGTGAAGTGCATATACTACTCACTTTTCTGAGGTCACAGTGGGAACTTTGAGCTGGTGTTAAAAATTCTCAAAAAGTCATTGAACCAACAACAGGGAAATGTTTTCTATATATTTATACTAACTGCAAAATGCAAAATGGATCTATAAATACACCTTTAAAACTACCTATGAGTCTAAAGTATTTCCATCAACTAAAGAAATTAATTGTATTTATTGGAAGTTAGTTGTATGTATTAGTACTATGTGTTTATTAGTATGTAGATTTCAGATCTATGATTAATACTCTTTTTTTTTACATTCATGCATATGAATAACAGATTTTCTTAGATTTACCTACAGGCTTGGTATTCCAATTTCTTTTTCCCAAAAAGTTCTTCAAACACATGTTCCAACAAAGGAAATCAAGACTTAGCCACTGCTTTTGGATGAAGAGTACTGTCCATCCCAGTACTGGGGAGGCTGAAAGTAAAGGATTACAGGTTTGAGTCCAACCTTAGCAACTTCGCAAGACCTTTGGCAACTTAGCAAGACCCTGTTTCTAACTAACTAACTAACTAACTAACTAACTAACTAAATAAATAAATAAATAGGGCTGTGGGTGTAGCTCGAAGGTAGAACACCTCTGGGTTCAATTCTCATTGCAAAAGAAGAAGAATAAGAAGAGGAGGAGGAGGAGGAGGAGGAGAACACTTCGTATTTTTATTTCATTAATATGAGATTATTACTTCTGTCCCTACAGCAACTTCAAGGTTCAAAAGCGTCTTGGTTCTGTTTTATATCTCTGCTTTTCTGTTGGTGGTGGTGGTACTTGGACTTTTATAAATATTATGCCATGAAAAAAAAAGCTATAAACATGTGGAGGTGTAACATCATTTCAATTTTAATTTGTGTAGACTAACTAGACAGGTCCAAGAATCACAGTGAAATTCAGCAGTTTCCCGGAGAATGAGGTTGGCATCAGGTCAGATATGAGGTAGGTAGCAATGCCATCCACCTAGCAGGACTTTCACCTGATGGTCTAGCCCATTAATGTAGCCAGTTTATTGCACTAGAATGACTGAGTGAGGCAAATGTAGGAAATGACTTTTCTGTCCTGTTATATTGCTATTTATCAAGTAGGAAAAGATTCTCCTCCCTGCCTCTGGCCATATCAATCATTAACCATAGATTTAAGTATTTTAAAGCAGTGCCAATTTAAATTATTAAATATCCAAAGTAGCCAAATTTTATCTTCCCTTCATTTTAAAACTTGTTCTACCCATTATAGTTTCCTTTATGACCTGCACTGGGGAAAAGTGTCCCCCATTTTCAGAAAGCCCTTTTCTAGAAATATCTTTCTAAACATTTCATCAAAGCTTTTACTTTTTACTACATATAAGCCAAAAGATGTATTGGACACAGTTTTCCAAAATGCTGGTATTAGTTGGCTTTGCATGAATGGTCTTTAGGACACATGATTACCTAACACCTTTTGTTCTCAGTTATTTCCCTAACACAGGCAAAATCCTTTTCACATCTTTCTATATTTACTAAGGCAAACATATTTGTACTCTGCTAATAGACACTATGCTCAGCCATGACATTTATATATCTCAGACTTAAGTAGGACAAAATAAATTGTATTAATTGGATAATAGTTTAAAATAATAATTTAAAAGAAACAAACAGCAATAGTCAGAAGGGTAGAATGAATCAGATTCTAATGATATTTATTTATTGGGAGGAGGATTTGATTGTATCAGTATCAGGTAATATATTTTAATATATTTGTCTGCATTTTGTGTGTGTGTGTGTGTGTGTGTGTGTGTGTGTGTGTGTGTTTGTGTGTGTGTGTGTGTGTGTGCATGGTACTGATGATTGAAACAAGGCACTCTACCTTTGAGCTACATCCCTAGCTCTTTTTATATTTTTGTTTTGAAACAGGTCTCATTAGGTTGATAAGAGTGTCCCTACTTGCTGAGGCTGTCCTCAAACCTTCAGTCCTCCTGTCTCAGCCTCCCAAGTGTTGGGAATACAGGTATGTGCCACCACATCCAGCTTATTTGTCTGCATTTTAAAGCCACAAACTTACAGAAATGTTGTAAGCACAGTTACCGAGACATCATTTTCTGAAACCTTTGAAATTAAGGGAGTGCTCTGATATCCCATAACCCTGAATAATTTAAATAAATTTTCCACAAACCAGAAATTGCTACCACCTAATCTTCAGACCTATTGAAGTTTCTCCAATTTTCTCGATAATGTCCTTCCTAAAAAAAGGATCCAGTTCAAGATCGCACATAACATTTAGTATTCTTTAGTCTGAGATGTTGCGTCAGTCTTTCTGTGATATTATTGATCTTGATACTTTCGAATATCACAGGTCAATAATGTTGTAGAATAACCCTTGATTTGGTGTGTTTGAAGTCTCCTTGCGATTCGATTCAAATTTGTACAGAAGCGATGCCCTGCTCTCCTTGCCTCCTCTCAGATGCACACATTTTGCATTGTCTCATTATCGACAGTATTCACTTTGGGTTCTTCATTAGGGAGCTGTCTACTTCTTCAAAGTAAGTTCTTGTTTCCCTTCTATAATTGATAGGTATTTGGGGGTATTTTGAAATGGTATTTTGAAAGGTATTTTGAGATGATATGAATGATCCATTGTGCATCAGATTCGTAATTTAGTAATGCATTGTGTCCAGAGAGATGCCTACCTTCCTTTTCCTCATCTACTGTTGCTCAAATGATTGTTCAGGAAGATGCTGGAAGAGGAAGAAAAAGAATAAAAATATCGTAGTTAAACTGAGATCATTGTGTTCACGATAGTCATCTTATGAAGGAGGGCATCCTGAGACCCAGAGAGGTAGGAACCTGGGATTAGGACTCATGAAACCTCACCCACAGCTATGGTGGCTTGCACAACATAGCAACAAATGTGAAATCAATACTTATTATTGACTGTCAGCTTTATGAGTTCTTTTGTCAGTGCAATTAATGGCCACTGTAAAAAAAAAAAGATAAATTTGGAAATCTGAATCAATAATAATTTTGTCTATGGTACTTTATTTTTAAAATAATTTCTATTGTTCTATTTCATATAGCCATATTCTCCCTCCTCCTCCTTCTCCTCCTTTTAGGAGGAGTACCAGACTAAAGTGAGGTTGTATCTCATAGGCTTCTTAGACACTTCTCCAACCCAACTTAGGTAGTTTAGCCATTGGCATGATCTCTGAGACATGAGACTATGACCTTCCATATTCAGTTTTAGAGTAAATTATTATCATCTTAATAAATGTCTCATCTCTTGATGGTTTCTTAGGTTCAATGGACATCAAAAACAGTTATATCTTATGAGGAAAATATTACATGTGCATGTGGAACCGAAATTTTAGTGAGAAAGAGTTTCACAGAAACTAGCTAAAATATAGCAGTTATGGGACTTGTGCTCAAGATTGATTCAGTAAGTACGGATTGGGGTTCAGAAGTCTGCATATTAACAAGTAATCTAGAAATTTCTGATGGAGAGTAAGTCTAGGAACACAACATGTAAACACTGTAATTAATGTAGATTAATTGGTTTAAAAAATTAAAGTTGATATTAAATTTATCCCACAACCTCAAACAAAGACCAGTTATGTAGCTGAAGTATTATGGTCAATGGTTGTAGACATGCATTTAAAGCTAGATTTTATTGCATTCTACAAGATTAGATACAAAAGAAGAAAACTAGGGTTTATTTTTGGTAGACTTTTGTCTCCAAATGCCTCCCTATAATTAAAAGACATATGTTTTTTGGAAATTCCATTTCTTTATTGCATATAACCTTTCAGCTTGGTGCAGAATCTTTGTAAAGCATTTGATAGTTTACATAAGCCATCACTGTGTGTGTGTATGCGTGTGTGTGTGTGTGTGTGTGTGTGTGTGTGTGTGTGTGTAGTACTGGGAATTGAATCCAAGACTTTGCATGTGCCAGGCAAGTGCTCTACCATTGAGCTATACACCCCCTGTCTAAATCATTCCTTAAAATAAGAAAATCAGAACACAGAGAGGTACAACTATTTGTCAAATAATACACACCTAATTGCCAGAGGAGCCAGCTCATCCCCATTTGTAGACTAAAGGTCAATTTTTTTTTACACTGAATTAAGTTCTACAATATGAATCGATGTGCTTGTTCCAAGAAAAGTCTCCATGATGAATGGTAGATGTAATTTTCTTTTGCTATTTACGTTCATATTCTGTTCGCAACACTAGGGGAAAAGAAATAATAAAGTGGCAAATCTCAAGATTTGCTCAGTTTTCTTATAATGTGTCTCGACATCAATTCTTAGGCCTAGGTGATTTTATAAAATTTCTAAAAATAATTGTCAAGTTTCAGGTCTAGGGGCAAAACACATGTCATGCCCTGAATTCTTGCCAAATTGTAGAGCACTAGATTTTGATCTAGTGTATTCAATTTCCTCTCATTTATTCTTGCAGCTTTGGAATATTTTTGCCTAGAGCTTATATTACATTGTTTCACACAGACTTAAAGATAGAGTTCCAATTTTTCTTAGCACGGCATACATTTCTAAACATTAAATTACTCATTACTCCCTGTGGAATGCTTTTTCATTCTACTTGTTGCCTTTCATATGTTCTAGCAAAATTATTATTATTATTATTATTTTGTTCTTAATTTACTGAAGAATCTCTCATTCTCCAAAAGTTTACTGTTGCAATCATATGGTAAAAATAAATTGGCAGGAATCAGAAATGTAATATGTTAAGCAATCAACCTTTTTGACTTCAGAAACCTTGTCGGTCTATGGTTTACCAGAGGAATTTAACTTAATTCAACAGTGTTCAATCACTGGTTTTCTCTTTTATACCTGGTAATTCCTTATATAATGAGAATGTAAATATGTATACAGTCTAAATCCCTGCCAATCAAGAAAATACAATCCAAGGGGAAGAAGACAGATGAGTAATGAGGATTTGTGATCTTTTAGGATAAGGTCTATGAAGATTAAACTCAGATTTCATAGTGGTAAGCAGCATTCTCTAAAAGTAAGGGAAGTGTTCCGCTCGGAGGCAATATATGCTTTGAGTCTTAAAGTAGGAAATAATCATGATAATGACAGGCCTGTAACCCAGAGAGAGAGAGAGAGAGAGAGACAGAGACAGAGACAGAGGCACAGACATGAGAGAGAGAGAGACAGACAGAGATAGAGACAGAGACAGAGACAGAGACAGAGACACAGAGAGAGGCGAGAGAGACACAGAGATGAGAGAGAGAGACAGAGACACAGATATGAGAGAGAGAGAGATAGACATGAGAGAGAGACACAGAGAGAGGCAAGAGAGAGAGATACAGAGAGAGACAGAGACACAGAGATGAGAGAGAGAGAGAAAGAGAGAGAGACAGAGACACAGACGAGAGAGAGAGAGAGAAAGAGAGACAGAGACACAGAGATGAGAGAAAGAGACAGAGAGAGACACACAGAGAGAGGCAAGAGAGAGAGACACAGAGATGAGAGAGAGAGAGAGATAGAGACAGAGACACAGAGAGGCAAGAGAGACAGAGACAGAGACACAGAGAACACAAGGGCAGGATAAAGACAATCAAGAATAGATATTTTGTGAAATTCAGGAGATTAGAAGCCCAGAGACAGGTCTGGTTGCAAAACATACTGGACACAATGAAAAATGACAATGTTGAGTCTTTGATTAATTATTGAAATTTCAAGACAGGGACAGATATCTTAAATCAAATGGGGGATGTTTGTGAGCACAAGGACCTGTGCCACACAGATCACATGCCCACAAAGCCAGCCTCGCCCAGCGTCCTGGAGAGGGAAGGATGAGGCTGGAAGGAATGACTGCAGAGTCGGCAAGGCAGAGCTGTGGATGGTGAGGTGCTGGGGAGACAAGGTCAGGGTGCACTCCGTAAGAAATGGCAAAAAGCTTGCGACAAAAAACTCCACCTCCTGTTTGAGAGCATGTGCCATTATGCTTATTTTATATTTATAAAATATGTATTTAACTTATCATCCACAACTTTTTCTACATCAATAAAATAATTAGGAAAGAAGTAAAACAGATACTAATAAAAGCAACTAATATATGTACACACTATTCCTATATATCATAGCATAGATTCCCTCCTTCCCTCCCTCCCTTCCTTCCTTCCTTTTTTTTCTTTCTTTCTTCTTTCTTGTGCTGGGTATTTGAACCCAGGCTACATACCCAGTCCTTTATATTTTTTATTTTGAGACAGGGACTCACTAAGTTGCAGAGGCTGACCTAGGACTTGTGATCCTTCTGCCTCAGCCTTGCGAGTAGCTGGGATTACAGGTATGTATCACTGGGCCTGGCTGACATAGATCCTTCTGAAATTCTGGAAATCTTTCCCCTGTGGCTCCTTATACTTTTGTCCCTTGAATCTATATTTTCACTGAAAGAATGTTTTACTTAAAGCAATTTCTTTAACCAAAGGTTTTAAGAAATGGGCACACAAATATTGAAGAACAATCTTGTATCTATAATTTTAAAACGTCAAATAGCTTAGACTTAAACACATATCAAGAACATTGTAGATAGACTGAAAGAGTTTTTTTTTATAGCTGATTAAGATTTCCATGCCATCCCAGGACCCCTTTTCATTTCTTTGACTAAAGATATCTCTACGTATCTAAACTTTTCTTATTATTACTTTCCAATTTTCTTTGCTCTTTTAATATTAGGATGACATAAGAAGAAATCCTCAATTGTAACTAAGTTTAACTTTATACTTAATAACTTCCTTTAGTTAAAAAAAGTAGTGACAGTTATCATTACCCACTGTCCTAGTCTATTCAGGCTACTATAACAAAAATGTCATCAAATGGGTAGTTTATAAATAACAGAATTCATTCCTCATATTTCTGGGGGCTGCAAAGTCCAAGATGAAGGCACTAACAGATTGGATGTATGGTGATGACCCATTCTTTATAGACAACTTTTTGCGGAGTTTTTACATGGTGGAAGGGTTGAAAAAGCTCCTCATCCATCTTTTATAAGGCAGAGTCCTCGTGACCTAATCTCCTTCTGAAGGCCCTGCTTCAATACCACTACCTAAGGGATTAGGATTTCAACATGGATTTGAGGGGATAGATGCAAAGTTTTAGATCATAGCACCCACCAATATATTTGTTCTCTAAAACTGGAGCATTCTGATCTCTCCATCAGCTCCTGAGCCTTTGCCCTCGCTCTGCCCGGGGCCTCCACCTCTCCTAGGAGTTCTCAGCTAAATCAGTATGTTTGGAGCATTGAGATCAGACATTGGTGTTTCTATGGTGCTGGAATTCACATGCTCTAATCAGTCTCAAATGCAGGAAGAGGACACATAATTGCAATCCTTGGACCAACCATCATGCCCCAGTAGAGTCTAACAAGAGCCAGACATTTTACTGATAGCTTTCTCCCTGCCCAGTTCTTGTATTTGCAGTAGAGAACAATGTCAAATAAAGAAGGTTCCTGCCCTCATGAAGCTTAACTTCTGGCAGGAAAATAGACAACAAAAGGACACATGAATGGGGTGGGATTTGAGGGAGGGCTAAATGAGCAATGTGTGCATGCATGCTTCTGATACCCTGACACTTACCGAAATGTATAACTACAATGCATCAATAAATGTAATAAATAAATAAAATAAATAAATAAATAAAAGGACAGCATCAAAAAAAGGCCACATGCATACAGAAATGAAAAGCAGTCACAAAACAAACACCTCATAGGCAAAATGATTGCAGTAAATGCTGGAAATGCAAATACTCCATTCTAAAAAGTAAGAAAGAAGCTAAGAACGGAAGGCTGAGAAAGATTCCAGCAACCCAAAGAAGTTGCCTGTCCAGATATATCCCTCCTGGGTATCTTTCCAAAGGGACTGAAACCAGAGAATTGCAGTAATATATGCATATCTATGTTCATAACAGCACAGTTCACAATAGCCAAATTATGGAACCAACTTAGGTGTCCATCAATAGATGAATGGATTACAAAATTGTGGGATATACACACAATGGAATTCTACTCAGCAATAAAGAAGAACAAAATTAAGTCATTTTCAGGAAAATGGATGGACCTGGAGAACATTATGTTAAGTGAGATTAGCCAGTCACAGAAAGTGAAGGGTCATATGTTTTCTCTATATGCAGAAGCTAGGGAGTAATCGGGATACCAGAGGGACTTCAGATAATGGAGGAGAAACTCCAGTGGAGCCAGGGAGGTGGTCTAGGGGAAGGGGAGGGGGACGAGGGAGGATCAATGAAGGAATTGCTTCCATCGATATTATGTACCTATATGAGAATACCAAAGTCAATCTCAATACCCTGTATGGGGAAGGGGGGAGATGGGGAGGGAGCCGGGGAAAAGCCCGCCAAGTGCTGTGTGCATGTATGCCACTATCACTATGATTTACATTATGATGTGAGACTATAATTCACCAATAAAAGTATGTTTAAAAAAGTTGCTTGAGTTCTAGTTAGCAGGAGTAAAGGACAAATGCATTGGAGTTATGACACGGGAACAGGATCGGTGTGTTCCTGTGAGGGCAGGACAAGGAGAAGCAGGAGGGTGGGATGGGAAGATCGTCTACAGGCCGCAGAGGCCCCCTCAGTGCACCAGTCTGAGCCCTTCTCCCTGCTCCATTTCTCATGCCTGCTGAGACGTGCGCTGTAGCCCTGGACTTAATGATCAGCCTCCAACTGTCCATCTCCCTCTGCTCAGCTTGATTCTCAGGCTCTACACTTACTCCAGCGTTGCCCTCGGACCATGTCCTTCTAATAATCCTGATCTTCTAGAGTTTGATCTTATCTTTTCCCCAAAAATGTTCTGTCAGGTATTTTCACTTCCATCCCTACCCTTCTTAAATCTACCAGCAACATTTCCTATGGAAGAGAGAGCCCAGGACTGTGACCTTCAGGCCCTCCAGGGCTGCTCTGTTCCTATCTCACCTCCTAATGCTCTCCTGTCTTTAGTAACAGAAATTTCCACTGAGTGTAAGAATCTGAAAAATGTAGCTCCCAGCAGCTGGTGGCCAGCCACCAAGAAAGAGAGCAACTGTTTATTTATTTATTTATTTATTTATTTATCTATTTATTTTTGCGGAACTGGGGATTGAACCCAGGGGCATTCTACCTCCGAGCTACACCCCAGCCCTATTTTTTTCTTCTTTATTTTGAAACAGGATCTCACTAAGTTGCGGAGGGCCTCACTAAGTAGCTGAGGCTGGCTGTGAACCTGGATCCTCCTGTCTCAGCCTCCCAAGTCCTGGGATTACAAGTGTGCGCCACCACGCCCGGCTTCAGAGCAATTGTTTAAAACGTGAATCGTGAACCCTCCGGTGAGGAGATTTTCAAGTATTGACATCCATTCAAATATTAGTTCATGATGTTAGGTTGAAATAACTTTTGATATCAGTGCTCATATTAATTGGAAAGGAGAGAATTCCTGAATAATGTTGACTGTTAAAAGTTAATGGCATTCAATGAGTAAAATGTATTTTTCATTCATATTGCACCTTTCCACTGAGATGAATTCCATGTGTTCCCTGGATATGTTTATAAAATTCAGGCTTCTCAGTTAGTTTTCCTTATTTTAATAGAACCGACAGCAGAGCACACTGACTTCAGTGAGACATTTCAGGTCTCCTTTAAAAAACAATAGAGAAATTTCTGACTCTGAACTAAATGACTCAGGTTCATGAAAATCTGAGATATTAAACTGAATGATTTTGCATGGGTAATGATAACAGATGTATGGAAATTATAGTATACTCAGCACCTTCATTAATATTCTTTTGTTAATTACACTTATCACTGAAAAGTTATTGCTATATCATATGTATAAATTAATCTCTCTCAATTAATTTGAATATTTTTATAAATGGAACTTATTAAAATACAGTGCAAAGAGGTTCTGCTTGGAAGATAATAGCACTCAATTATAATGCAGATTGAGCATTTCTAATTCAAAAATCTAAAACCTAGAATGCTCTAAAATTTGAGACTTTTTGAATACTGACATTATGCTACAAGTGGAAAATTCCACACCTGACCTCATTTGAATGGTAATTGTAAAAATACAGGCACACTAAAAATATGGTATAAAGTTATCTCCAGGCTATGTGGATGAGTATATTAAGCATAAATAAATTTTATGTTCAGGCTTCAATTCTATCCCCCAAATACCTCTTTATGTATATGCAAATATCCCCAATTCTGAAAAAAATTGAAATCCCAAACACTTCTGATCCCAAGCATTGTAATATGAGATACTCAACCTGTATAAATGTAAGATTGAAAAATATATACCTATAGCAAGTTATTTTTAAATATCATAAAATGCTTATATGGGGAAAGAATAACAAAATTTTCCCAGGGCTCAGAGTAATTATATTAAACTTAGGATAGGATATATTAATTCAGATGTTGTCAAAGATGAATTTAAAAATCTGCATTTAAGTGTGGGACTGTTGTGAGCAACAGAGCTGCAAGGTCCTAAGACCAATGAGTCATGTCACACACAAATTTGTGTCTTTCCACAATGCCACAGTATTATGCAACACTCAAAGGTTATAGCACGCAGGAACTTATCAGGAAATTGTCTAAGTAAAGTTAAGCTAAGTTCTAGATTCGGATGCTGGGTGGCTGCTTTGCAAAAGCCAATTAGCAATGAATGAGCATCAAACAATACACTTCACACTAGCAAATCTAACAATAGGTCAAATAAATGTGCTAGACAACATTCTAAAACTTAGAGCACTTCAATTAATTAGCAAAATAACACAATATAAACAAACAGGGAGTAGGGGATAATGAACCAAGTTCAGGAATGGAAGAGGAGATTCAGGAGTTGGTTTAAATGGATTCTACTTAAGTTTCTCTTCACTAATAGGACACTACTTTTTGCTTAGGATTTTTATCTCATTACTCAAATATCAGTGCTCATCTCTCATGAGATTTTCCCATTACAATCAATCTTTTCCCCAACACTGGTTAATTTATCAATTAGGGTAGGAGAAATTATTATTCCTTTATAAGCAGAATAGTTCAGTGGCTTACTTGCTACTGTTCTAATAGAGTTTGGATTCAACAGAGGTCTGTCATCCAAACTTTGTGTTCTTTCTTATCCATAGACACAATAGTTTCCACCTAGAGGTTAGTTATTAACTCCTCAAGGATAATTACTGCTTGTGATGGCACTACCAAGGTAATTAGTTGCCCATAAATATCCATGGTGATTCATTTAACAAGAAAATGGGTTACATACCTTTTTACTCTATTGTCTTTGAATTTGTATTCAAATATTGAATAAAATAGCAATAAATACAATAATGAAACTCTTTTTACATATCTATTCTATGGCAGTACTTTACATTATTTCTGTATCATAGAAAAAATTTCCACAGTAGTTTTTTACTCACTGTGTACTTATTGTGTTTCAGTTATCTTTGAGATTCTAAGGATATAGAAATGGACAAACAGATTAAAGTTTTTATTTCTATGTAGCTTGTACTCCAGTATCGAAAGAAAAGAGGGGAATACCAAAGTCCTGCACCAAGGCAGTGACCTAGCTAGCACTTAAAACGAGATTATTTGACCTCAAAGTCAACTTCCTTCCCTTTGCCTTGAGCCTTTCCTTGATCAATGTCCTCGATGTTTCCTACAAAAGAGAAAGCTAGGGCTCTAAATGCATCCTTGTTTCACAAATGGTAACAACACTGTGAAAAAGGTTCTAAGATGTCAATACTCGTTGAGAGTGAATAGGCTGTGTGAGCACTTAAAAATTTTTTGTGTGTGTGTGGTACTGAGGATGAAGCACAGGTCATTCTACCTCCAAATTATCCCCCCAACCCCCTTTTTATTTTTCTTATTTTGAAACAGAATCTCGCTTGGTTGCTGAGACTGGCCTTGAACCTGCAACCTTCCTGTCTCAGCCTCTCAAGTATTGGGATTACAGGTGTGGGCCACCGTGTTTGGCTAAGTGAGCCCTTTTAAGAGTCAACACATTTCTATTTTTAACAAACTAGATATAGACAAACTCTAATCCCTAAGAATTAATCCCTTTTGTGTTGTTATGCAATTTCCCCAAAACTGTATTGAGAGGGCCTGGGATTTCTATACCAAGGAGTAATTTTGCTTTACTTGACAACTATTCTGTGAAGTCATTCTGTAAAAGCTAATCTCAGGATGGACCTTGATCCCAGTCCAAGAGAACAGAGCACAACTGACAGGATGCATAGCCATTTAGTACTCTCAATTCCATTACAGCGTGAATGACATCAGAGTGGTACCAGGAAATAATGGGTATCATTAGAAATTCTTAATTTCTTCCTTTCTACCCACAGAAAACTCCACTAACCAGTTTATGTAAAACCACCTGTGATAGGCAGATTTGTACCCCAAATCACTCATACCATAATTCCTGGAGCCTGGAAACATATTTTGTTATGTGGAAAAAGTTATATTGCAAATATAATGAAGATTATGGATCTAGATTATCTAGACAGCCCTAATCTAATCACGTGAGTCCTTCAAAGTAGGGAGCTTTCTCTGGCTTTGATGAGAGAGATGTAACAGAAAAGGCAAACATGGATGAAGAGAAAGTAGAGAGACTCCAAGCATATGAAATTTTGACATGCATTGGTGGCCCTAAGATAGAGGGGCTCTTATACAAGGATGGGGAATAGGCCTCTAAGAAATAGGAGTGGCCTCACCTGCCAGCCAGCTGGGAAACGGATGCCTCTGTCCTATAGCCACAAGGGAATAATACATTCTGACAAACCCTGAAGGAACTTGGAGGTGGTTTCTTCTCCACAACCTAGTGAAGAATGTAACAGGCCAGGCATGGTGGTGCACACCTCTGTCTCAGTACTTGGGAGGCTGAGACAGGATGATCACAGGTTTGAGGCCAGTCTCAGTAATTTAGCAAGACCATCAGCAATTTAAGTAAGCAATTTTAGTAAGACCTTGTTTCAAAATAAAAAATAAAATGGGGCTGGGGGTGTAGCTCAGAGGTAGAATGCTCCTGAGTTAAATTTCCAGTACCACAAAAAAGAGAAAAAGAATATAACACTGACAACACACTGTTTTCAGCTTAGTGAGACCCATGGCAGACTTCTAACTTAAAGAACTGTGTGATAATAAATGAGTGTGCATTCAGTTGCTATTTATTAATGTCACAGTAGAAAACTAAAACACCACTTCTGGGGATATTTCATGGCTCTTTCTTCTGGTCTACTCTTTTGAGCCATTTTATTCTGTTTTACCAATTTTTTTGAAGATATTAAACTCGAGGCTTGTGTCCTATTCTTGGCCACACCCCTTTTTGATTGAGGTCCCACTGATTCATTCTTTCTGACGCCAATCTGTGGCGTGGGGTATTTCCTCCAGCTCTTTCTTTCCAGCATCTGTTCAAGTGGTATCAAGTCACCTGCATGCCAGCACTCCAGGACTGTGCTCCAGGATTCAAACTAAATTTTGCCTTGCGTTCATGGGGAATTTTCTTCCAATTTTCTGAAACCTATTCTTCCCTTCCATCTATCAACCTCACCATGCTTGCGTGAAGCAGATGCACACAGCTTCCCCTTTCCTACCTCGCCTCCTCAGACTCTGCTAATGAAGGCTTCAAGTCGTGCACATTCATGTTCATAACCGGCTACTCCAACTCATGAGTCCACGTATAAAAAGGTATTGGAGGTAGACTTCTAAAAGAAAAGTAGAGAGAGTGTGGGCACTGTGAGGTCTGGCTGTGAGGACTGGCCGGAGGAGATTGAGAACAAAAGAACTCCAGCAGTGGTGGGAAAATGCTCCTGACCATCCCCCTGCCCCCAGCACCATAAATCTACCTGTCCTGGCCCCCTGCCAAGACCACCAATAAGAGAAGTCCACAATTGCCTTGCTCCCCCAAACCACTAATGCCCCATAAAAGGCCCCTAGTCTTTTATGGAAGGGGGCTTTTGCTGACTCTCGTGGACTCTCTCCCCAGTCAATCCCCTCTCCCAGGCTTCACTCCATTAAAGAGCCTGTTCTGGCCGGGCGTGGTTGCGCATGCTTGTAATCCCAGTACTTTGGGAGGCGGAGACCGGAGGATCCGGGTTCGTGGCCAGCCTCAGCTCGCTCTCTCTCTCTCTCTCTCTCTCTCCTTAGTGAGGCCCTCCACAACTTCGTGAGACCCGGTTTCAAAATAAAGTATAAAAAAATAGGGCTGGGGGCATAGCAGGGAGGTAGAACGCCCCTGGGTTCAATCCCCGGTACCGCAAAAAAAAAAAAAAAAAAAAAAAAAGAGCCTGTTCTGGTCTGTAGAGTTCTGTTTTTATTTCCTTCCTATTTCCTAACGGAGAGAGGGAGGGGGAGAGAGAGAGAGAGAGAGAGAGAGATCTTGAAGACATCTAAACACATTTCACTTTTTGTTTTTTCATATTAACATATAACTGTATACCTTTGAATATAATACTGAAGATTTAATATGGAGCAAAAGAATGATACTTTTATTACAAGGCTGGTGTGATTACAAAGATTTCTGGAGCAGGTGACTGGTTAGGCTTGTAAGAATCACTGTATTAGCTGGGTGTGGTGGTGCATACTTGTAATCCCAGTATTTAGGAGGCTGAGACAGGAGGATCCCAGATTCAAGGCCAGCCTTAACCTCAGCAACTTAGTAATATTCTCTGCAACTTAGTGAGACCCTAATTCAAAATTAAAATGTAAGAAAGGGCTGGGGGTATAGGTTGGAGGTAGAATGCTCCTGGGGTCAATCCCCAGCACCACTAACAACAACAACAACAACAAAACATATATTTATTGGCAAATGACCAGGTTCCTGCTCAATTGGAACACCATTGCATTTGCACTTGAAAAAATATGGAAAATTGAACCTTTGAGATCCTGGAGTAATATAATGACAATTTATGTTGCCAGTAACCTCCAGCAATCATGAAGGATCTACTGGCCTCTGGAGACATGCATGTCACGTGTCACTTTACCAACGTGTATGTCTTTGGATTGTGTTAGGATGCATATACAAGAAAGGACTAACATCATAGTGGTTTAATTTACATATAAATTTCTTTCTTGCATGAAAAAAGTTAAGATATAGACAGATTGGGACTGATATGTTGGCATATGGTCACCAGATACACAAGTTGTTCTTTTTTGTTTGTTTTTTCCAATTACTGTTTCATTATTCTAGTCTGTAGCTTCCATCCTAATATCACCTCATGGTTTAAAGAACTATTATGGCTCCAGCATCACAGATGCCTATAAGTCTAAAGGAAAGATGTAGGGTGGGGGTGGGGAACAGAAAATGATACTCTTCTCAGGTCATTTTCTTCTAAAATATCATTATTGAGGTTCTGTAAAATACTCCATTTCAGTATCATTAGCCAGATGCTGCTTGGAGAAACTTGGCTAGCGATAGGATGACATATTTATCATCTCAGCTAGGTAAAATGGAAACCTCAGTGAAATCTGTGTTCTGTTTTATGGAAAAAGGGGAGAAAATATATGGAAGATCAAATAGCATTTTCTGCCTTATTCTCATTTAAAGATTTCTACAAAATAAAACTTCCACCATATCTTTATGGTACCTGATTTAGAATGTGACGTTGTTTTTGAGAACTTCTGCAATGACATATAAATTGAGCTCATTTAGAGTCCATGCAAGGAAAAAAAGAATGTGGGCTGTAATGGACTTTATAGTTTTTCACTTTTCATTAGAAGCATGCTCCTGAATTTCCTGGAAGTACTATCTGTTCTTCACTTAAAGACCATTTGGATTTGATTGGTTGTTACTCTCCATTACCTCTGGAAGTCTAGGTTGCTTTAAGGTAATCATCTAACATTGTCTATGAACACACAGCCCGACCCTGTCCAGGGAGAGTTAGGCCCCAAATTTCACTCGACATCCAATTCCTCTTCCCAGCACACATGCGTCTGGGAGATTGCCGCTCTATATGCTTCTGGAAGTGATTCTGAGATCTCAAGGGGAGAACTTATGAATGGGGCCAACTCATAGATCATTTTAACAGGTGAAACCTGATCTTTTGGGGCCCTGTATAAATTCCAAATAATTCATTTTACTTAAGTAATCTGAATCAAGTCTTTTTTCCATTTACAACCTAATGAGTCTTCATTGTCATGGAAAAAAAACCCCATAACTGATTGACTAATATATCAGCCTCCATGCATTGCGTGTTTACATATCTTCTTTTAATAATGCCCAGTAATCCAGAAGGGTAGATGCAGCGTTCATACATTTAACGAGTGAGGAAACTGAGGTCTAGAGAGAATTGATACCCTGTTCTCACAACTTTAGAAAAAGTCAAGTCCAGGTTTAGAAGCACCAATTGAGGGTGGTTGTAAGAGAAAGAAATAATTTAGGCTATAACTGTGATTGTGTTAGTGTGTTTTTATGTCCAGGGTGGGTGGGGAGGTACGTGTCTATAGGCCCAATAAACAACGGTTAATATAAACTTCTTTAGATTGTCTTTGTCCAGATATTTTTTAGAGGAAATAATTTTTCCTGGATTACATTATAACATACTTAGTCATACCTCTTCCCCATTCTTCATTCTCTGATTTCTGTTTTTGTTCAAAAATTATAAGTTATTTTGGTATGTTTATGGTTAAAACATAGATAACCAGGATAATTTGAACTCAACAGATAGCACCTCTATTCAGTGTTTCCCTCTCTCCATCTCTACCCCACAATAAACTTTAACACCTTCATATCTTGTTCATGTAGGAAACTGAAAATTTTGCTTAGACTACAAAAGTCATAAAGATTAAAATATTTATAAATTAGTCTTTGTTTCTGTCATAAGATCGTTTTTGGAAGCACTATTAGGTATGAATCATTATTTCGTGCATCTTTTACTACCTTGCATGTTGTCTGTCCCCAATATAAGATGTTATGTTTTTTTAGGTTACCCCAAGGGTAGTATTTTTATTGATTACATTTGGAGAAAAGAAAGTGACATTTGGATTTTTGAAATAGGCATTTGAAGCTCATAACAGACACAATAGTTTTTAGAGAAAAACATTGAATTTTAAAAGTTGCCTTTCTTGTGCAGCCATGTTCAAGGTCTTGCCCTCTACACTGAAAGGATATATAAAAAATTATATAGTAAGAAAATAGAGGAAGAGGTGTAAAAGACAAAAAGAAGTAGCTATTGGAAGCACTGCTTTGGGCCTCCTCTTATTTAAGTTTCCAGCAGAAAAAAAAAGCACACCCACCTCCCAAATAGGTTAGTGATCTGGAAATGGAGGATACCTGTGCTTTGTGTCCAAGAGTAGTGTCTGAGAATTTAACACGATTGTAGAAACACAGCAGAAAAATACAAAGGGGCAGTTGGGTGTTTTTAAAGAGAGGCCCCAAGACAGCTCCAAGCTTGCTGCCTACCTGGGATGAAAGTAGCTCTCCTAAGCTCTCAGAAGAATCAGAACTAGCAAAGACCGAGGGAGAGCTGCGATCTTCTGAGTTAATATCCTGTAGGAAACAGAGAAGTTCCGATTAAAATTCAGTTAAATGAAAGCTCTGGATTTAGTTCCCATGCTTTTGATTGTTTTTCTGGGTAGTCCTCTTATTTTGGGGTTGAGGATGCATTTTCCTGAGAGAACTTGTTACTTGCCTGAGGACTTGAAGCAATATCCATATTGCCAGAATTTGGGATCAATTTAGTGACTGCTCCATTTGACTCTTATTTCTTTGATCTATGATTCCCAATGACTTTGGTCTTCATTTTTCTCTGACCGCATGGCTACATCAAAGACATTTAATATGAAATAATGAATTCAGGATCTTGACCTTTTGACCACAATCTCCTGATTGTATGCCCAGCAGACTTTCTTCTTCATAACTGTAAGTACTCACTCTCTAAATTATCTCCTTAAATATTTGGCTCCTCCGATCTCACTTCCTTCTCTATGTAGTTTAAACTTTGTTGTCCACATTTAAATTTTCCCTTACTTATAATTTAAATATATTATTAATTTTATTTCTTTTATACCCAAATAGAAATGTCCCACACATGAACAAATTCAACTATAGTTTTTCTAGGAAACATCAAATATTGACAGGCATAGTGGCATAAGCCTGTAATCCCAGTACTTGGAGGCTGAGACAGGAGGATTGCAGGTTCTAGGCTAGCCTCAGCAATTTAGCGAAATCCTTAGTAACTTAGTGAGACCCTGTTTCAAAATAAAAATAAAAAAAAAATGGCTGAGGATATAGCTCAGAGGTAGAATGCCCCTGGGTTCAATCCTTAGTACCCCAAACAAAACAAAACAAAACAAAACACCCCACCAAACATCAAATGTTGAAATCTGCTAAGAAATTCACCCAGCTTCAGAGACAGGTTCTAATATAATCTAGAGATCAATTGTCACCTGATTCTTCAGCCTTGTCCAGCCACCTTCATGCCTTTTCTCGTTATATATCTTTTATAGTATGTCTATTTGTAACCCATCATTCTTTCTCCAAACCTTTGACCAAATCAATGCCATTTTCTTATTTTTCTTTATCAGAAAACAAATTCTTATCTTCCATCACAGGGAAAAGAGTAGCCACCAACTCAAACACAGCCCATAAACTTTCAACATGGTGGGCATGTGTGCCATCTTGTTCACCTTTTTATCTGGTTATAGCAGAAGAGAAACGTCCCCTTTGCTCTAGGGGCAATGATCCCAAACATCTAGCCGATAACTTTCTAGTCCTCCTTAAAATACTCCTCAATATCTTACTTTGTGGATTTTTATTTTGTGGACTCCTCTCTCTCTCTCTCTCTCAGTTCTGTTTTCATTAGACCCAAGAATAACTTAGTCTTCTTATTTGTTTGTATTACAAACAGAGCATAAGCTCCTGAGAGCAGGAAATATTTGTGCTTTGTTTCTGCTATGACCCAACAGGTAATATAATCCTTGGCCCAAAGTTGATGCTCAATAGTTATTTTGTAAAGAAATATACAGGTAACATTATTATATGAAAATAAAAGAACTAAAAACTTCCTGAATGCTAAATTATACTGAGGTGGTCTTTCCTAAATCTCCTATAACATAGAATAAAAAATTTATCTAGACAAGAAGGTATCAGAAATACACTGTGATGCCCATTTTAATACAAACCTTTACTTTCTACTTCTATCCACTGTAGTAATACTCTACAACCAAAAGCTTCATGCTATGAATTCTTTACCATACTTTCTGTCTTATGAGCAAGATATTGTAGAATGTAGTCTTACTTTCTTTGGCCCTGAGATTTTCTTCTGCTAACTAGAAAATATTGCCCCCCAGGACATAATTAGGAATGAAAGTAGAGTATGCAGCTGCAAGGAGCCACTGAGTTTGTTACCACTCTGCATGAGCCCTTCTCTCTCCTTCCCTGCCAGGCTCCTCCAGCTCTCAGGCCATCTGTAGTGCTACTGCAAGATTATCTTAATAAACCCGAATTACTATGAAAGTTTGCATTAAAATGTGAGCATTTATCTTAGCCTGGGGAGCCAAGCTTTCTATGTGATATAAAAGGATCCTGAGATACAGAAAAGAAAGGCCTTTTTAAAATAACCCATTCAATTTTTCTCAAGGTTCACTGACGGTTTACTTTCTCCACCCAAGGTCAATCTGTTAATTTTTCTACATACACTTAAAAGTGCCCTGCAGTGGTAAAAGATGGGTGATAAATTCAAAGCAAAACAAAAAACCCAAACCAAAACAGGGAAGGATCTGGTGAAAATTGGAAAAAAATATTGATCTAGTTTTTGATATCACCAAAGTAATTTGAAAATTGACTGTTTCTAATAAATAAATGTAAGAAATAAAACCTTCAGTAAAATGTTTTGCAAAGAATGTTAAGGTCTGGGGCTGTAGCTATGCGGTAGATCACCTGCCTGGCATGCGAGGCCCTGGGTTCAATCTCCAGCACTGAAAAAAAATACACATGCACAGATAGATAACTTAAGAAGATAAAAAACAGTCACACTAATACTTACTCAGTTTGTTACTTTTCAAAAGCATCTTTTCTTTTCTTTTTTTAATACTATTATTGGGGCCGGGCATGGTGGCGCATGCTTGTAATCCCAGTACTTTGGGAGGCGGAGACTGGAGGATCCGGGTTCGCGGCCAGCCTCAGCTCTCTCTCTCTCTCCCTGTCTCTCTCTCTTCCTCTCTCTCTCTCTCTCTCTCTCTCTCTCTCTCTCTTTCTCTCTCTGTCTCTCTCTCTCTACCTAGTGAGGCCCTCCGCAACTTTGTGAGACCCAGTTTCAAAATAAAGCATAAAAAAATAGGGCTGGGGGTGTAGCCGGAGGTGTAGCCCCTAGGTTCAATCCCCGGTACCGCAAAGAAACAAACAAACAAAAAATACTATTATTGGTGCACTGTAATTATACATCTTCACTATATATGTTATTGAGATTGGCATTGACAATTCTGTATACATACATAACATTATTACTTTTTAATTTTTGGTGCATTGTAATCACACATCATGTTGAAGGTTTGGAGCAATAGAGACACACATTCACTCAGCACTTGGTGAGCTTCCCCGCACCCATCTCCACTCCTACCCTCCTCCCTCCCATTCCCCGTGCATGCTACTGAGATTTTCATTTATAATTTTGTATATGTACATCTGATGAAGTGTTTCTTTCATGAGATCTCCCTCACCCTACCTGCCTCCCTCCCCTAGACCCCCTCATCACTCCACTAGGGCTTCTCCTCCTTTGTCTGGAGTCCCCTTTCTATCCCAAACAAATTCTCCCTAGCGCCGGGCATGGTGGTGCACACTTGTAATCCCAGTACTTTGGGAGGCGGAGACTGGAGGATCCGGGTTCGCAGCCAGCCTCAGCTCTCTCTCTCTCTCTCTCTCTTTCTACCTAGTGAGGCCCTCTGCAACTTCGTGAGACCCGGTTTCAAAATAAAGTATAAAAAAAAATAGGGCCAGGGGTGTAGCGTGGAGGTAGAACGCCCCTGGGTTCAATCCCCGGTACCGCAAAAAAAAAAAAAAAAATTCTCCCTAGCTTCCACAAATGAGGAAGAGATATATCCCTTCACATTGTGACTGATTTATCTCACTTAGCATAGTTCCATCCATTTTCCTGCAAATGACCTAATTTTGTTCTTCTTTATGGGTGAGTAGATTTTCATTGTGTGTGTATTTCATAATTTTGCAATTCACTCATCTGTTGATGGACACATAGGCTGGTTCCATAATTTGGCTATTGTGAATTGTGCTGCTATAAACATAGATATGTATGTATCACTATAATATTCTGGCTTCAATCCCTAAGGGAAGCTACCCAGCAGTGGTATACCTGGGTCCTATGGTAGTTCCACTCCCAGTCTTCTGAGGAATCTCCAAAGTGCCTTCCCTAATTTGGGATCCCACCAACAATCTATCAGAGTTCCTACTTCCTCGCCTCCTTGCCAGCATTTATTATTGTTTGCATTTCTGATGATTGCCATTCTAATTGGGGTTAGGGGAAATTTCAGTGTAGTTTTGATTTGCATCTCTCTGATTGCTAATGATGTTGAACATTTTTTCATATATTTATCAGCCATTTGTATTTCTTCTTTTGTGAAGTGTCTGTTTAGCTCATTTGCCCATTTTGTGATTTGGGTATTTTTTTAGTGTTAAATTTTTTATGTTCTTTTTTTTTATTCTAGATATTAGTCCTCTATCAGAGGAGTAGCTGGCAAGATCTTCTCCCAGAAGGCATTTCCAGTTCACCACAATCTCCACTTCCTCCCACTGATGGCTGTCAGTCTGCTTTCATTGTGATATTTGCCTGCCCATTTTGACATTTTAATTTATGGTCTTCAAATTAAGGTGTGAAAGAGCCATTGTCCTTTAGGAGACAAGGAGCTCAAGTCGACAAAAGGAGAGAAAACAGACATGTTAGTTTGTTTTTGTGTGGTTCTGTTCAATTGTTTTTTCTCTTTGGTAGTTGCCTTACAACCAACAGAAAACAACTCCTTAAACAAATTAGTTTTTGAAGGTAAGTAGGCACAATAAATTTTCAACCAAAGTGTTTTCATTTATGGTTCTTTGTGATTACATCTTTGGAAAAATGATACCCCATTTTATCTTGGTGAAAAATACCAGAAAAACTGAACTATTTAAAACACAGCCACAAATTCAAGGTCAAGAAAAAGAGCCCACCTAAATTTTAAAGACAATACTTATCACAAAGCTCAGGTACTTTGATTCTCAACAGAGGCTTGGGGCCAGAATTTGTCACACTGTGCTAGTTATCTATTACTATATAACACTATTATCACACACTTGCCTTGAGGCTTGAAGCAATGAACATTTATTATCTCACAGTTACTGTGCATCAGCAATCCAGGAAGCTGGGACCTGTGCTTCAATGTCTCTCTCAAAGCTATGGCTGCAGCCTTGTGAGACTAGACTGAGAAAGAATCCGCATTTAAGCCAGTGAGGCCATTGGCAGGAATCAGCCCCCTTCAGGCTGCTGAGGACTGCAGAATATTGCAAGGTGTTAACTGGGGCCTGCCCTTCGTTCCTTGCTCTCATCCCTCTCCATGTGACAGCTTGTGTCATCAAATCCAGCAAGGAAGAAAGTCAACAGAGGGATTCTGCGAGTGTGATGGAAGGTAAAATTTCAGCAGTATAAACATAGAAGTGACGTCACATCACCTGTGCCATATTCTGTAGGTTAGAAGCATGTCAGTTCCATCCACACTCAAGGGGAGGGTTATCCAAGTGTGTAAATGCTCAGAGGAGGGGAGAACTTGGAGCCATCGTGGAGTGTGTCCACACACACATACTTACTGATGGCGATGATGCCGGCTAACTTTTACCAATCTCTTAATGAGTGCCAGACTTTCATTCAGGCATTTTAGAATGGACATTCAATCCCACTAATTTCATTCAGAAATTGGTGGGACTGAAATTGTAACCCAAGCAGTCTGAACCTATACCCTATGCTCCTTTTTATAAATAAACTCTTAGGACAATGAATAAGGATAAATTAAACACATCCATATAACCACCATCCAGGTCAAAAAATAGAGGTACAAGGACTCTAGAAGCCCCTCTCATGACCCCTGCCAATCACTACCTCTACCCAAATTAACCTTTATCTTGACTTCTAACACTATCTTTGTCTGTTTTTGAAATATATATGTATACATGGATCCACAGAGTAAATATTCTTTTATGTCTTCTTCCGTTCCACATTGTGTCTGTCATGTCCATCTATTCTGTGACATGTAGCAATGCATGTGCATTCGTTGCATGAGCTGTGTAATATTCTACCCTAGTCATGCTCTATTTATTACCAATCCCTCTGTTGGCAGGGATTTGGAGTGATTGCACTTTAAAACTATCACAAATCATGACTTTGTGTACATTCTTATACATGTATTTTGGTGCACACATATGTATACATTTCTATCTGGTATTTATACATTTCCATCTGGTATATACAAATATTTGGAGTGATTCCAGTTTAAAGCAATCACAAATTATGTTTTTATGGATATTCTTATACATTTGTTTTGTGCACACATATGTATGCATTTCTATCTGATATATACAAACAAGTAGATGTAGGGCAGGCAATTTTAGTACATATAAAAACAGATTTCCAAATTGATTTTATCAGTTGTAGCAACACCAGAAGCATATGGTAGATGTTAAACAGAACTTGGTATTGACATCTTTTTCACATTAGTCATTTTAGTGAGTATTGTGATGGTATTTTATAGTGGTAATATTTTGAATTTCCATGAAAAGGATGAACACCTATTTATATATTGTTATCTTTTTTATTTTTGCTGTGTGAGGGATTCAACCCATGGCCTTCTGCATGCTAAACAAGCACTCTATCACTGAGCCATATCCCCAGTCCCATTAACCATCTTGATAATGCTATTTTTAAGGGGAGTAGGGGTGTGAAATCTCTTGAATAGTTGTTTCTTATTATATTTAGGAGTTTTTAATGTGTTTTGAACTTTACAAAATTAAAATACATGCCCCTTTTTTGCTTTCTCAATGCTATTTTTTATTTAACAGATACTAATTTTACATATACAAATTATTAACCATTTCCTACATGACTGGTGGTTTTGGTATCCTGTTTTAAGAAATTTATCCATCCTAAGGTCATAATGATTTTTTATTTTTAAACATTTAATTGTTCTACTTCTCACATTATTAATCCCCTGTCGTCATGTATCATTACTTCTTTTACTGTCATCAAGATTTTCATTTGCTTTTGTCTTTTAGAAGTCTGAAAATCATGTCTCTATGTGTGTTTCTTTTTATATTTATATCACTTGAAGTTTATTGAGCCTCGTATGTGTTTTCATTGAATTTGGGAATTTGGCTATTATTTCTTCAATTAAATCCTGTGAATAATTCTTTTCTCTTTCTGATACTCCCATGACATATATTTTGATAAACTTGGATGACTTTATAATGACACATATCTAGATATCTAGCACTATAGTATTATAGAGTAGTTTACTGCCCCAAGAATTTACTATTCTCTTCCTAATTATCCCTCTGCCAACCACTAAGCTTCTCCTGTCTCCAGAGTTTTGCCTTTTCCAGAATGTCACATGGTTAAAATCACACACTTAGTAATGTTATTCCAGTTCTCTTCATGTCTTTTCATGGCTTGATAGCTCATTTCTATTCAGCACTGAGTAATATCCATTGTCTATATGTGCCATGGTTAATTTACCCATTCCTTAAAGAGGTATTAAAGGACATCTTGTTTTCTCCCAAGTTTTGACAATTATGAATAAAGCTGCAGTAACAATTCAAGTGCAATTCACAAACATTCATGTGCAGATTTTTGTGTGGATATATTTTCCACTCTTGGATAAACAGCCAGGAACGCAAATGGTAGATCATATGGCAGAAGTATACTTAGTTTTCTATGGAATCATTTTTTAGTTGCTTTATTTCATTTACTGCTAGTTCATTACCATCAAATTCTCTTATATTTTGTCTGAAAGAAAGTTTTAATTCACCTTAATTTTTAAAGTAATAGTAACCAAGAAATTCCCAATAGCTAAAACCTTTTAGCCCTTTAAGAAAAATTGAAAAACCTGAGTATGATGAATACAAATAAAAACACACCTGGCTATCAAGAGAGAATTGCTGAAAATCAAAGGCAAACATTGCTTCTGCCTTTTCTTATTTCTATTTTTGAGACTCAAATTAAATGTATTTTTGACCTTTCACTCTTTTTTATGTGTATGTCTCTAATGAGGTATTCTGTGTTTTTAATTATTTTGTCTTCTTATCCTTTTGAACATTTTGTTCTGACAAATTCCTAAATTCTATCTTCATTTGTGTCTCACTTACTCTTAAATCCATTTGGGAAATTCTTGAATTACTATTATTTTCATTTCTAGAATTTCCATTTTATTATTTTTATGGATTCAGGTTGCCTGCCACAATTCTTAATCTAGTCATTTAACTTTCTGAACATACTAATCCACTTACGTCGAGGCCCAGGCCTGATTATCTCATTATCTTTTTATCCTGTATATTTATTATGTTTACTGTTTTTTCATTTTATTTTGTTTGTTTTTGTGTAGAGTTGTTTCTTTTTGAATATCTGATTAATTTTAATTGTGTGCTTAGCACTGTAAATGAACATTTTTAGAAAATCAAAGGCTTTAAATGACATCTTTTTTCTTCAGTGAGGATTTACAGTTGCCTTTATGAGGAAGCATGTTTGGGGAAAATCACCCTAGTTTAGTAATAGGTAACATCATTTAAAAATAAATTCCTTGTGAAGAAGGATGTCTCATTTTGTACTCTTGGAAAGCCCTAAACTTTCATTTCTGTCCTTCTTTTCCCTTGAGACTGCCAAAAGTTATTTTACAATTCTTAGCTCTCTATTCTGCCTCTCATTTTTGAAATTGGAAACCATCTTCATGGGAAATCATGAACACGAACCCTCACCTTATTCACTTAGTTTCCTTTTTTTCACATCTAATGCAATACATTTTTACAACCATCAAAGCTCTCTAATACTCCAAACCATACTTTTTGTTTATTTATATTTTATCCAGCTTTTCTAGTTGGTCATAATAGAGAGTTTGTTGTAAGACAATTAAGTCAGCATCCTAGGAAGCTGGTGTCCAACGCCTGTATTTTTAACAAAATACTATAGATATTCTTGATTTAGAATTACCAGAAAACCAATATATAAAACATTAAGCTCAATTATTTATTTTGCATGTGAAAAATAGAAATTGATTAGATATGGATTCGAAGTTTAGAATATCAGTAAAAGGAAACAAATGTTCCCTGACAAGGCAGTGGTTGGGGAATAATCAGTTAGTTTAACCAACATTTAGCATGGTGGAGAGCAAGCAGACATACACATACAGACACAACTATACACATGCATTATAAAGTTCGTCAGGTAGAAATTGTCATCTCTCTTTTGCAGACAAGAGCACTGAGATTAAAATAAATAAGGTGTTACAAATCAACCTACTTCTTTTGGATGACTATATATATCACAATGGGGAGACATTCTGAGAAGTGTGTTGTTGGACAATTTCATCATTGTGCTAACATCATGGGATGTACCTACAGAAACTTAGATGGTAAGAATCACTCACCGTGGCCTCTCAATGAGATTAAGAGATGTGCTAAGTAAACATTATATGCATGGGGCTGCTGCCAGAAAAGCATTCATACTGTTTACAGTAAATTTCTTCCTTTTTATTGTGGGGTACTGGGGATTGAACCCAGGGGCGTTATACCTCCAAACTACACCCCCCAGCCCTATTTTACTTTTTATTTTGAAACAGGGCCTCACTAAGTTGCTGAGGCTGGTCACAAGCCTGTGATCCTCCTGTCTCAGTCTCCCAAGTACTGGGATTACAGGCATGCACCCCCGCATCTAGCTATAAATTTCTTTCTTTCTTTTCATAAGTAGAAGGGCTATGGTCTAAGATAACAATAAATGTATAGTAAATACACAAACCAGTAACATAGTCCTTTGTATCAATTATTATGTACTGTACATAATTGTGTGTGCTATACTTTCATATGAGTAGCAGTCCAGTAGGTTCCTTTTGTTTTATACCAGCATCACCATAAACATACGAGTCATGCATTGCACTATGATATTATGATAACTATGTCACTAGGTGATAGGAATTTTTCATTGACAGAAATATTATAAATTATATATGTTATATTTTCATGCCCTACACAATAATGTTTTGGTCAGTGACTATACACACATGTATACACATATATCCTAATCCATCACCATAATTCATTTTATTTTCATATGAATTTATGTAAATATATATTTTAGAATTTTTTCTTTTATATGCTTTATGACTTTTTTCTACAAGTTTAATTCTTAAAATTACTGTAATACTTTATCTTGAAAATTTACTAATGTGTAACATCTAAATTCTAATAAGCCTGGAAACTAAAGAAAATACCCTCACAATGGTAATGTTTATAGAAAGTGAACTTATTGGAAAAAATGTGACAAAATAATTCTATTTTCTTTACTATGGTAATTCTAATGCTAATATAAATTTGGTGTTTTTATTTGTTATTGCATCTTGACTTTTACAAGGTGATATGTTTTCAATTGTTATATAAGCTGTGTTTCATAAATCATTTGCCTTGTAGATATTTCTAAAAATATAAAACTAGCTGGTGATATAATACTTCAACTCACATGTATTAAACTTACCATGATCAAGTCTCATTATTTTATTGAGGAAAAGAACCTCATGAACTTTAAGTACTGGTGGCTCATGGCGAAAAAATTGGATTACTATATTTGTCACTATCAATGTGTAAGAAACATTGCCTACTTCTTAGAGGCTCAGAGAGTTACCAGGTCTTTTAGATTCTATGTATTGGTTTACTGTATTTGTCTATTATGAGCCTGTTTCTTTTTTAGAACATAGTTGACAACACACCAACAATGCATGAAAAAGAACATAGTTGACAATACACCAACAGGAATTATCAATACATGTATTTATTACAATACATGTCAATACAATATTTATTGACAATACATAGTTGATAGTACATCTTAACAATACATTGCTTACTCTATTCCTCTTTGATTATACTCCTTACTTACTACAGTTATGACATGACCTGAGAAAAGAGTCAACTTGAGTAAAATAACAAATAATATTATTTTTATATAACACCTTATAAAGTGCTTCTCTGGACATGTTCTTATTTAATCCTCAAGAAAATTCTGATATACAGGTATTAATATTCTAGTTTTAAATGTGAAGACACTTAGGTTCAGAGATGTTTAACATGTTGTCCAATGTTTCACAATTGGAAGTGGTTGGGTGCCAATTCATGAAATGTTTGTACAATAAACCATAGAACAGAATGAGCACGGCATAAAATTTATTAGACAGCCAATAAAATATAATGTGTTGATCCAGTGTATACATGGGAGCATATAAAGGTCAGAAAAATATCATGAAAAATTAGGTAAGAAAGAAACAAGAAAATTGCAGAATGCTTGTATTCTTGTAACCAACAAAGTCAGATAAGCCAAGAAACCCTGGAGCCTGATTAGAGCCTGCCTGGGTGCCAAGGCCTTTCCACAGCTTTGGGTCCTATGGAAGCCAAATCAACAAAACTCAGAAACCTTCAGATCTTGAAAAATTTCAAAGTTAGTAGACAATAATTTCCATCCTATTTTGTTTCATTCATTCATTCAACAAATATTTATTGAAAGCCCATGCCATACCAGGCATTACTCTAGATGATGGAGATACAGCAATGACCCAAACTGACAGAACTCCCGAATCTATGGAGTTCACATCCTCATGGCGAAACACAGATAATAAACATAAAAGTTACATCATAAGCCAGGCGTGGTGGCGCACACTTGTAATCCCAGTACATGGGAGGCTGAGACCGGAGGATCCGGGTTCGTGGACAGCCTCAGCTACTTAGTGAGGCCCTCCGCAACTTAGTGAGACCCTGTTTCAAAATAAAGAATAAAAATTAGGCTGGGGGTGTAGCTCAGAGGTAGAATGCCCCTGAGTTCAATCTCCAGTACTGCAAAAAGAAGTTATATCATATATTATGTAGCAAATCATTATGTACTATGGGCGTGAAAGAAGAACAGGGGTATTGGGATAGTGAGTGTGTGACAGGGCAATGCAGCCTTAAGTGGTCCACGGCACTGAGAAGGGTAACTCTGGAAAGAGGTGAGGTCTGAGCCACTTGGAAATCTAGGGGAGAGCATTTAAAACTGAGTGCAAAGCTCGGGAAGTAGCAGTGAGCCTGTATGCTCCAGGAACAACAGGAGGAGGACATGGCTACGATGGAGAAGGGGAACTGGAGCAGGTGAGCTGGGAGGATTCACTAAGCAGCCAGCAGTTCCTGGGGCCTCCCCATCTACTAAGTTAAGGGCTGAGCCATGGGCCGCTTCTGAGAAGAGGAGAAGCGTGTTGCTAGAACCAAGCTGGAACAACATCAGACTAGTTGCTGTTTGGAAAGTTGACAAGGGAAATAAGGACACAAAGGAAATCAGGGAGATGGCTTCAGCATGGTCCTCCCGTGGGATGGCTGTAGTTTGGAGGACCATGACTGTAATAAGGTTATGAGAAGAGGACACATTATAGATAGGTTTGTGACACTGGAGTATTAGATGGGTTTTAGCTAATATTTCTTGAAACTTTAACATTCTGTTTTGCATTACCATATTTTAGGTACATGTTCATTTTTTAATTTTTAAAATAAGTCTTAAATGTATATTTAATGTATACAATATAATATACATATGTTATATATATATATATATATGTAAATAGTTACTATAGTGGATCAAATGAACACATCATCTCACATAGACACCCATTTCCTTCCCTGTGGCAAGAGCAACTATAATCTACTTATTTAGCAATAAAAATTCTGTATGCAAGACACCATTATTTCCCATAGTCCTCATACTGCACATTAGTGCTTTCCCATTTGTTCATCCTATATATTTGCTACTTTGTATCCTTTGACCTACACCTCTACACCTCCCTATTTCCACCCAACCCTAGTAACCATTATTTAATTATCTTTATACATTTGTCTGTTTGACCTGTTTTGTTTTAGATTCCATGTTCGAGATAGGACTATTTGTCTTTCTGTATCTGGCTTATTTTACTTAGCACAAGTAAATTCTTAGCAGGATTTCCTTCTATAAGGCTGAATACATTTCTATTGTGTAAATATACCATAGCGTATGTATTCATTCTCCCATTGATGATGCCTAGGTTGTCTCAATGTCTTGCTCATTGTGAATAGTGCTGTGATAAGCATAGGAGTGCAGGTATCTTTACAACATGATGATTATATTTTGTCCATGTATATGCCCAGAAGAGGAACTTCTGGGCCACACGGTAGTTTTATTTTTAATTTCTTTAGGAATCTCCATACTGTTCTCCATATGTCTGTACCAATCTATATTCTCACCAACAGTTTACAAAGGTTTCATTTTGCCACAATTATTTGTACATATGGGTGAGCGCATATTTTATTTTAATTTCTATTCCAAATGGTGGTATCATGAGAAATCTGTGAAGAATCTATTAGGTACACATTTAGAATTATTCAAAGCTGAGTGGAACGCTTGTTGAGTGAGATTTGCTGAGGATCTGCTACAACATGAGTAAGGGTACCAAGCCATTAATGTGTGGTAATTCTATTTTCTGATGATTATGAGAAGTATATTTATAAAAGGTAGAAAGAAGCCAGGGATGGTGGTGCATACCTGTAATGCCAGTATTTGGGAGGCTGAGACAGGAGGATCACAGGTTTGAGGCCAGCCTCAGCAATTTAGTGAGACCCTCAACAACTTAGTGAGACCCTGTTTCAAAATAAAAAATAGAAGGGTTATGGGTATAACTTGGAGTTAGAACATCCCTGGGTTCAATCCTTAGTACAATCAATCAATCAATCAATATGGTAGACAGAGGGACATATGGAAATAGTGTAGATAACATGATTATGGATTTTGAGGTTGAAAATTCATATACTTACCTGCAACTGTTTATTAATATTATGTCATTTTCACAACTATTAAGTATGATTCCATTTTATTTCTTAGAATGATTATTAACACAGACACTAAAAAGATACATGGAATTACACTTCACAGACGCCATCGTTATTGAATCAGTAAATAACAACAATGAAAATGTTATCAGCATGCTCTCCTTCTAAAGGAGTTTTCCCTCTGCTTTGTATAGCAGAGAAAAAAAAATGTTTTTAAGGAGAGTTTTATAGAAACCTTCATTCACTCTCTTTTCAGATTATCATGATAATGGGACTGGAAATGCCAGTGTGTTTTTGTGATCCCTCTGTATGTGAGGGCTTTTGTGGCAGCCTCTAAATCAATTTTCCTTCTCCTTAGCTGCCAACTTGGAAACACAGAGTTCTAAAGTTTAAATGGATCTTAGAGATTATCTAAATTACTTAACCTCTCTATGTCTAAGTCTTTGCCTCTATAATATGGTAAAATAAATAGTTCATAGATGTGAGGGTAAAATGGGATATTGTCTGCAGAGGAGTAAGAGGTGTTCATTGTACACACTCACTTGGAACATAATTGTCTTGTACTATTGCCAACCAGGGAAAAAATGGAGGCTGAGAGGAGCGAGGGCACACGATTTCACTGCTGAGACTAGCATTCACTTTGTAGCAGGAGATTTTGTTGATTCATTAGTTTATCAACTTTACTGAGTCATAGGGTGGCCAGAAATTTAGTGAAACCTTATTTTGGATATGTTTGTGAGGCTGTTTTTCAATGTGATTAATATCAGTAGACTGAGCAAAGCAGATGCCCTTCCTAAGATGGGTGGCCTCCATCTCTTCAGTTGAAGGCTTAAAAGAACAAACAGGCTGACCCTAACGTGAGTATAAGGAATCCCATCCTGGCTGTCTGCCTTTCAGCAGGCACACTCATATTTTTTTCTTTTTTGTTCCCTTGAAAATTGAACCCAAACATCAGTTCTTCCTGGGTCTTGAGCCTGCAGGCTTCAGACTAGGACTGCCCCATTGGTTCTCCAGGACTCAGACTTCCGGACTTACACCGGAATTATTCCATCAGCATTACTGGGTCTGCAGGTTGCTGAATGCAGATCTTAAGACTTGTCAGACCCAGAATCATGTGTGTCAATTTCTTATGAGAAACATTTTCTATACATCCTATTCATTCAGTTTCTATGGAGAACTTTTACTAATAGAGAGACCTCTCTGCTCCTGACATAAAATACAAATTTTACACTTTTTTGGTACAAATTAGTGATACAATATGTTGAGCTTCATTGTGAGTATTCATACATGCTTATAACAGGGTTTTCTCACATTCATTCTCCACTACCACCCAACATCCTCTTCTCTCTTCTCCTCCCGAGCTCCTTCTTTTACACTAATAGTCTCCCTTTTACCTTCATGATGTCCCTTCTTTCTGGTTTTTTTTTTTTTTTTTTTTTTTTTTTTTTTTTTTTTTTTTTTTTGCGGTACCGGGGATTGAACGCACGGGCGTTCTACCTCCGCACTACGCCCCCAGCCCTATTTTTAATACTTTATTTTGAGACCAGGTCTCACGAAGTTGCGGAGGACCTCACTAAGTAGAGAGAGAGAGAGAGAGACACGGAGAGAGAGAGAGACACGGAGAGAGAAAGAGCGTGCGCACGCGTGTGCGTGCGCGAGCTGAGGCTGGCCGCGAACCCTGATCCTCCGGTCTCTGCCTCCCAAAGTACTGGGATTACAAGCGTGCGCCACCATGCCCGGCTCCTTCCCCCTTCTTTCTTTCTCTAGTTTCTACGTATGAGAGAAAGCATGCAACAATTGCCTTTGTGAGTTTGGCTTATTTTGCTTAACACTGTACTCTCCAGTTCTATCCATTTTCCTGCAAATGATATATATTCATTTTTCTTTATGGCTGACTAAAACTTCATTTTTAAAATAAAGCACATTTTCTTTTTCCATTCATCTCTTCATAGACAGCTAAGCTGATTCCATCTTTTGGTCATCATGAATTGTGCTTCAGTAAAGCAAGGCAACAATTTCCTAACTAGGACTACTATAGCTCAGGAGATAATAACAAGAATCAATAAAATGAATGACATCAAATTAAAAAGCATCTGCAAAGCAAAGGAAACAGCATGAAGAGACAGCCTACAGAATGGGAGAAAATCTTTGCCAGCTACTCTTCTAACATGTATAAATAACCTAAAAACACCTCAAGACCAAAACTCAAATACCCATTCAATAAATGGGTAAATGAAATGGACAGACACTTCTCACAAGAAGAAGTGTAGATGGCTAACAATGATATGAAAAAGAAATGTTCAACTTCTTATATTAGTCAGAGTTCTTTAGAGGAACAGAACCAACAGGATATGTGTAATACAGACAATTAAAAAGGGGAATTATTAGATTGTCTTATATGATTAGAAGCTGGACAGTCCCACAAAGGTCAGAGAGCCAGTAGCTACTGAAGGAACCAATAGCATTTTAGTCTAAAATGGTGAAGGCTCTGAAAAAGAGAGACCAATAATTCAGCTCCAGTCTAAGACTGAAGGCCTGGAAACTTCCTGGAGAAACACTGGTGAGGACCCACATTGGAAGAGTGGAGAACTGGGATCTGATGTCCAGGGGCAATGGCAGCAGCAAGAGATGCACCCATTCAAGGGAAACTGAGCTTGCATCCACCACTCCTTCCTCCTTCTTTTGCCTTTTGGTCCATGCAGGTTCCAGCCTGTTGGATGGTATCACTCATATTCAGAGTGATCTCCCCCCCTTAGTTTGCTGTCCTACATGCCAATTATCTGGACACACTAAGAAGTCCCTTAATCCTAGACTGGTCCTAGGGGTCTCTCAATCCAATCAAGTCAACAATCCAAATTAATAATCACAACATCTTTAGCCATCAGAAATGCAAATCAAAACTATACTGGGATTCTGTCTTCATTCAGAATGGCAATCATTAAGAACACAATAAATGCTGGCAAGGATGTGGAGAAAAAGTTTCATACCCCACACCCACCTTTCAACAGTCCATCGACTTTATTCTTGAATTTTACAGACCAAGAACCTACTAAGAGGAGAAATCTTGCGTCATTTTGGCACCCCCGATGGGAAGCCATGAAAAAGGACCCAGGAAGGAAGGGTTTTGGTTATGGTAAAACCAGGACACACCATAAGAGAAAGGTTTTATGTAATGAATATCTTTCAAACAGGCTGCATTCACTTTCTATAGGTAGTCAAAGGGAAGAAAAATGAGTGAGGTGAGGTATATTGCTAAAGAAAGTTGGGGAAACAAAATAGGGAGGCAGATGGGAGTTCTAAATAAAACTTATTAGCTGGAGGTATAGGTTTTAATCTCACATAATAGGGACTCTGGCCACAGAGTGGGGGAAAAACACTTTTTTATATTAAGTACCACAGGGGAATACCTGGTGTAAAAGATAAATGGAAAACAATAAAGTAAAATAACTGAAGGAACTGGCTGTGGAAGCCCTGAAAATAATAGTTTTTAAGCTTTCAATTTCTGTTCCAATATATTTTTAGGATATGAAATAAGAGTTGTTCAAAGGTTAAGAAAGTATTTTTCTCTACTTTATCTTTCAGTCAGATAGTCTCTTTAAATAAAATAAGAGAAATAATTTAAGCAAAGTAAAGTCCCTATATCATTGCAGCTCATATAAAAGAATCCAGAGAATACATATATGCAGCTAAATCCTTGGTTATTATAGAAAGGATTATAACCAGAATTATCTATTCTTTTCTGTGAGGAAAATCTCTTCCTATCAATATAGTCTACATAGACAAATAAAGATGTATCGCACTACACATTACAGATTGGTTATTTGTTGAAAATGATGATAGGTGCATTATCTAAAAATTAAATATGTACCTGAATGAATGGGGGCAAGGAAACATTAAAATTGTATTCCATACTGATTTCTTTCTAAAAATGGATAAAAATAAATGAAGAGGGACAAGATATTAATATTTACAGAGTATTAACTCTGTGCCAGATATTGTGTATTTCTGGTCTTTTTAATCTTCAAACTCTCTGACACTATCCACATTTTACAGGTGAAATCCAGATAAGACAGAGTATTAGTAGTAAAGTAAATACCTGAACTCAAGTCAATCCACAATAATACCTCAGAAATATATAAAAGGAGATGAGACATTGAATGAGTTAGAGGTTATGCTCCTGGGATCAGAGAGGATTTCAGGGAAAGCACAGGTCGGTTTTGATGTGTGACAGTTGTTTAGGAAAACTCAGTCTGGAGCTCATAAGTGACAGAGAGGGCAGACATCAGAAGGCTGGAGGGTTAAAAAAATGTTATGCGTTCTTCATACGGAAAGATCTGAAGACATAAGGTAGAAGTGCAAAAGACAGATATCTCAGCAGGAGGAGAAAAGTGACACCTGGACCAAAGTTTACATAACTACAAATCTTTAAATGAAACCCATCAGAAGTTGCTGCATAATGGCACACAAACATGTCCACAGTCCTAATCCTCATCACAATGCATATATTATTAGCACAAGGAACTTTGTAGATCTGATTTAATTAAGGATCTTGAGATGGGGAGATTATCCTAGATTGCCTGTGTGGGGCTAATGGATATTCACAAGGGTCCTTAGAGAGGGAGGCATTAGACATGGAACCAGAAGAGATGGGATGACAGAAAAGTGAGTGGATTGATGCACTTTGATGATGGAAAAAATAGCTCCCAGGTAAAGAGTACAGGTAGCCTCTAAATGCTATAAAAGGCAAGTAAATAAATTCTCATCATCTCCCCTTTTTTTTTTTTTTGCCTCAGGAGGAGGCAAAGCCCCACTGACGCCTGACGTTAGCCCAGTGAGACTAATTTTGAAATTCTGATGTCCATAATCGTAAGATAATAAATATGTGTTGCCTTATGCCACTAAAGTCATGGTAATTGGCCACAGCAGCAATGGAAAACTACAACAAGAATATGAGAAATATCAGTCAAAATTAATTTTTATGCTGTAGAGAACTATTTAAAATTGTCCTGTTCACAGAGATTTTTCTCCTTACAGATTTTATTTCCTGGAGTGAGCTACTTGTCCCAAGAATGTATTGAGGATCAATGTCTTGTTGCAGATAAGAGGTAGGTAGGGAAAAACAAAAATGTAAAAAAAAAAGCAGGTAATGCACTCTTGGTAAATCAATAATCTTGAAATAGGAGACTTAACCATTTTCTAATGGTTTTTAGGCTGCTTTTGACATTTAGATACTTAGTAATAACATTTCCTTTTCCCCTACACTTACTTTAATTTGGGTTTTACAGAAAGAAAATAATGTATGATTTTGATTATAGTACAAGAATAAAGTCATCAACACAATCGCGGTACAGGGTATTTCAAATAAATGCCATTTTGTACTTGGGTATTATCATATTTATATTCTTCCTATTCTATAATAGCTGAGTAAGTCGCATGCTATTAGGAGCTACTTTTCATTCATGTTTTTCATGCACTCAAGAAATACTATGAAGCTACTGTTCTGTATGGAAGGCACTCTGCTAAGGACTGGGGAAGAGTTTTGAATGGAGCAAGCATTGTTCTCTCCTTCTGTTCCCCTCAAACTACCCCAGGCTATACTGACATCACCCTTTCTGATTCCGATTTTACTTATATCTATCTGCTACATCATACTTGAGGACTTAATATTCCTTAATTTATATTAGCCTATTTTTCCATCTCAGTTACACACCTATCATATTTACATACTCTTAAGGGGGCAGTTGTTCTGCCTCATATGGTGTGGATCTCATGATAGACACCTAGTAATTTCTTACTGATCAATAACTACTATTTATGAAATCATTATATATTGTATCAAAAAATATTCATTCATTGCTGGTTCACATAGGTCTTCTTACAAGGCCCTTTAGGAAAAATGATATTTGAGTTGATCTTGATGGATAAGTAAAAACTGTACAAGTGGTTAGGGAGGCAGATTAGCTTCAAGCAGAGGGAAAATGGAAGAGGGAAATGTATGGTATATCTAAAAACATGTGGCACATCCAGCTCAGAGTCATGCTGGGTTTATACTGAGGAGGGCTTTTAATGTTGCAGTAAGGTATATTATACATTAAAAAAGTTTTAACATTTTCTTTATGTTTATTTGTTTAGTTTTTATTGTAGGAGAAAACACATAATGAACTTTACCATCTTAACCATTTTTAAAAGTAAGGTTCAGTAGCATTAAGTCTATTCACATTGCTGTGAAACACAACTCCAAAACTTTTTATTTTGCAACACAGAAACTCTAAAGTAGAAGGCTATTAGACTCCCTGTCCCATTTTTTGTTATAAAAAAGATAAATCTAGCATCAATATAGAGAATTTCCTCACAATGGGATGGGAGAAATTCAGAAGCTAATTAGGAGCATCCTTTAACCAAATTTTGGAACCAAATGAACCTAGGTTCAAACCTGGATCCAGACTTAATTGCTGTGTCAAATGAAATCTGACTACAACATTCTCCCCTAAGAATCAAGAATGGGTTTTACTTGTTGATGATTACTTTGTTTATTTTAATAACTATCCTTTCTTTCATCTATCCAGATATTGTTATGAAGAATTCATAAGAAAAATATTTGAAGGCTAAATTATCTATTATAGATTAAATGTCAATATTTTTCTTAACTGCTGGAATATTACTTTTTCATCTTCTTCTATCTTCACTTTCACCATTGGAGTTTTGAAGCTAATACTCTGTGGCAGCTGTTCTCAATCTTGACTGCAGATTAGAGTAAAATGGAGACTTTGGACACTATGATTGGAAGCCTCACCAGAGACAGATCGAATCAGAATCCTTGTGGGTGGATCCAGGTGTCTAATTTTTTAAATTTCCCCCAACTGATTCCAACATAAAGTGAGGGCTGAGAATCATCAATCTATAGTGCTCTATTTTCCAATGCACTTCTTTTTTTATACTTTTATTGGTGCATTATAGCCTCACATCATAATATAGTTCATAATGATAGTGACATACATGCACACAGCACTTGGTAGCACTTTTAAGAAATTAAAACAAAATTGTGCCTTGACTATGGCTTTGTGTAGTATGTTTAGATTTTACATAAGCATGGTTAGTTATGTTAAAAAAGTGGGGATACTCAGCCTTCTTTTGCCATTATAAAATAAACATTTTTTTAAACTTAATCTTGGTATAGTCATTAAAAAACTTCATTAAGTCAGTTATGTTATATAGAGGATCCACTGCTTTATAAGCTTTTCTGTACTGACATAAATCTTCTTGACGTTAACTACTTAATCCATACATTTTCATAGTTTCAATTGTCTCAAAACTAAGGATTCTGTTGAGGGAGAATACTTTTCTTGCACATAATATCCAGCATCCTCTCCCACCTCAAACCACTAAAATTTAGTCTATGAGCTTAGTAAAACAACATGTCTACAGTGCAAATATAGTTTTGTGGTAGCTTTTTTTTTTTTTAACGTGTCAACTTGGCTGAGTCTCTTGCTGCTGAGATATTTGGCCAAACATTAATCTGGACCTTCCTCTTAGGACAAGATTAACATTTAAATTAGTAGACTCTGAAGTAAAGTAGATTGCTCTCTGTTTTAGAATAAATTGCTCTTCCCCTTAATTCATATGTTGAAATCCTAACCCACAATGTGATGGTGTGAGGGGATGGTGCATTTGGTAAGTAATTAGACCATGAGGATGGAGTCCTCAGGAATGGGATTATTACCCTTAGATGAAGATGGATGACTCCTCTCTGCTCTCTGCCCAGGGAGGTTACAACAGGAGGACCATCTGAAGCCAAGAAGAGGATCTTCATCAGGCATTGATCTGAGGGCATCTTGATCTTTGACTTTTTAGCTTCCGGAACTGTGAAAAAATAATTGTTTGTTGTTTAAGCCACCCTGTCTAGGGCATTTTGTTATAGCAGCCCAAACTGACTAATATACTCTCTATAATGTGGGTAGGCCTCATTCAGTCAGTGAAATCCTGAATAAAACAAAAAGACCAGCCTCTGTCCAGCAAGAAAGAACTTTCTAGCAGACTGTGTTTGGACTTCATCAGCAACATCAACTTTTCCTGGGTCTAGTAGATGACCTTTGGTCTTGAACTTGACCATGAGCTTTCCTGGGTCTCCACCTTGCTGGAACACCCTGCAAATTTTATACTTGCTGGACCCATAACCAGGTGAGCCAGTTATGATAACAAATATCTTTCTTTGTATATACAAATCCTGTTGGTTTTCTTTCTTTAGAGAACTCTGACTAATACAAGCTTCAAAAAAACCTTTCCCTCTTCCAGCTTTCTAAACAAATGACCTTCTCTATGTTCCTTCTATATATAAATTAGACTTGATAATCTAACTTACTTTAGTTCTTCCGATTTGGATAGAAGATATTTTAGAGTTAGATCATGTTCCTGTGTATTATAGGGGCTTAGCATAATTTGTTTGAGAGCATCCCTAAAAATAATTTTTAAATGGCCTTTTGATTGTTCTTAAGTTAAAAAAAATGAGACTTGATATTTCCTACTTTGAACTAGTAAGAAAAAAGGCATCCTGTTTGAAGCTTCTCTGGCATTCTCCTGCTTCTTTTGAACATTATGACCAACAGGAATAGTAAAGTACTGCAGTCTGCTGACATCAGTCTGCACAAAACCGCTACAGTTTTGTCCTGCTAGATAAACTTTAAATTTCAGCTCTGTATCCTTTAAAGTCAAAATTTTCCTATAGTCCTGCTATAGAAGGGCTGCTTTTGACTCAAAACATATTTTCCTATTTTCACAAAAACACAGAACCATTTTAAAACCTAAACACATTCATTTGCAAAAACTGAACTGAGCTACAAGTTATTCTATTCTCCTGTGATTGGCATAAGAGACTATAAAATATTTTAACATACAAGTTTTCATAAAAAAGAATAGAAGTTATCTTAAGGCAATGGATAATATAATAAATAAATATAGGCACACAAGGCAAGGGAAATCACAAGAGGATAATACAGCTGTTAAGAGTTGAGTTTTAAACTAGTCTGTGCAAAAGCAGTACACAATTTCTTCATGATTAACACAGCAGGGACCAATGGCAACTGCAAAAGGAAAATACTTCTGTTAGACTCCAAAGATAAATCTTATAATTCTCTGATTTTCCCCCCAGAGGAAAAAGCCATGTTTCCTTTGTTATATCCATAAAATATTGGGGACATTTCTGACCCTCTATTGCACATCTAATGCATGCATATGGCCACAGATGCTCTGAGAATATTCAATATTATTGTCTTCAGAACATACAAAATAAGTGTTAAGCTTGCCACGTTAGCCAAAGAAACATAAACCGTAGAAGTATGTAGAGTTATACAGACCAGATGGTGATGGATTGCTGATGGAGGCCCTGGAGTCTAATTGCACAATTTTCCTAGATACCTGTAAAGCATCAATTATGCAATACAAGTGTTTTTCTCTTGTTTCTCTCAGGAATTTTAATGTAATAGAAGCACATTATAGAGCAAGTTTGTTTTGAATCTAAAAACACTTCAATTGTAGCTAATAAACACATATATTAGGTGTCTATATAGAATGTTGCTGTAGTAGTATTTGATAAAAATTTATGTTCTTAGATTTTCATATTATAATTTTTCAAACATATATTACCGGTTATGGTATGTAGACCATTTAATATGTAATCTAGGACAAAAGTTAGCACCTCATCATCTCTGCGTATACAATATATTTGTGTTCATATGTTAGAATAAAATAATTCATACCTGCATCACAAGTTATAAGAATAGTGTCTTCCTTATCTCCTAGAGCTTCTTTGTCAAGGTATCACTACAAAATATTTTAGCTTTATTTGTGGACATTGATGAAGAAAAACACCAGGATTGTCATGAAAGAAACTCTAAGCCCCAATAAAATGGATAATAATAAAAATTCCACATTAACTTCTTACCACTCTGCTGTTAATGTAGAGGAAGTGCCTCTCCCATTCAAGTTCAGCCTTTCCAAGAGGACACCCAGTTGACATTCAATACATATTAGATGATAAATGAACGATATGTGAACAAATGAATAAATGCATCTTCTCTTTCATTATGAGGAAAATGTTATGAACGCCCTGTTAATTCTCTTAAACATCCATTCCTCTTGTTTATCCTGGCTTCCTTCCATGAGCATCAACCTTTTGAATCTTGAAGGGAGTGAGAAAGAAAGCATTCTCTTTTTCTCTATCAAAATAAAATTTCACAAGTGTTTCCCGTCTCACTACTTACATATCCCTACAATTGATTCATTTCCCACACTACTCCAATATGGTTTTTGCCCTCATCTCTCCATTGAAGGCATTTTTCCAAAGGTCAGCAATGATCTCATGTAGCCAAATCAAAGGCTCCTTCCCATTGATCAATATACCTGATCACTCTGCCATATTTGATTGATGATCCACTAAGAAATGCATACTTATTTTTCCAAGATATACTTACTGCATTCGACTCATTTCTCCACTCCTTGGCTATTCCTTTACTATAGCTTTTATTTAATTAAAAATATGAAATATTGGAAAGCCCCAGAACTCTACCCTTGATTGTCTTTCCTGTCAGAATCCATTCTTTCTCTGGGCCAGAACTTTTCAAACTTGGTACTACTGAAATTGGACCAAATACTTCTTTTTTGTGGGGGACTGTTCTGTTTATCACAGGAAGTTTGCAGAGCCTTATCCTTGGTGTCTCTCTGCCACAAGCTGGCAGTATCTTCTCCCCTAGTTGTGATAACCAAAAATACCACCCACATTGCCAAATGTGCCTCTAGAGCTAATATTACCCCCAATGAAGATAAATTCTAATGACTATTCTTTTTTAACCCTTATATATGACTTGAATGCAGCTGGTTTATATCCATCTTTAGCTGCTTTATTGAATTCTGGTTACTTAGACAACTAACCATCTTAGAATCTTCAGTCAGCCTCATATTAAAGTAATCATCCCAAATGTCCTAAATTAACTATCTCTTGCCATTGTACTTGCCCCTCTTCTATTTATGATCTTCTTTAAATGGACCCATCTAGGTTCTTGTGCCAGAAATGACCTATCTAAAGTCAACCACTATTTCCTAGTGATTATAAACTTCAAATCTCTCAAATCCAACTAGTTATCTCTATCTCTGCTGATACCAATTTAATCCAGCTCACTATTTTATTTAGCTTCCAGGACTACTTCAGTAATTTCCCTCAGACCCTCTTCTGTCTTTTTAATGCTTTCTTCACTGTTAAGCCAAAATAATTTTTAAAATAAAATCCTACTCTTGTCACTCTTTTGTCTAAATCTATTATTACTTTTACAATAAGGGAAAATACTCAACGTTATTTCTCTGCCTTCTCCACTGTTTTAGCTTTATTGTCATTCTATGACTTCCCTGGATGTGCTGTGTACTTTCTTAAAAGTATTTGCTGGAATCTCATTCTACCCCAACTTGTGTCTAACTAATGATCTCAAGGAATTAATTGGCCCACCTGGGTGGGAGGCAGACTAATGACTCCCTAACGATGTACGATGGCCACATCCTAATTTCTAATACTTGTGAGTACACCAGGGTTTGTGGGAAATAAGGGTGCAGGTGAAATTAAGGTTGATGATCAGCAGAACTTCAGCAAAGGGATTATCCTGGCCTATCCAAGTGGGTCCAATGTAATCACAAGATTCTTTAACAGGAGGAGGAAGTGGGCCTCAGAGGATCATGGGTAGGATTCAATCTACTTTTGCTAGCTTATAAGACAAGAGAGGGCAATCACTAGAAGAAGGAAGAGGCAGAGAACAGAATCTTTTCACAGAAGGAAGGCAGCTCCTCCAGCGTTTTGACTTTACCACAGTGAGATCCACCTGAGACATCCGACGGACAGAATGGTAAGCTAACAAATTTGCATTTTCTAAGTCACTGAAGTTACACTGGCATGTTACAGCATCAGTGGAAAAATGAATATCACTGTTACTCGTGGTCAGCATAATGTTTTTCTTCTTCAGGGTCTTTTTTTTTTATACTTCTAGTTACATATTCGATGTCTCTGCTTTGCTAGAATGTGTTCAGTTGATATTTATCTTGTTTTGGTCTACTGCTTTGTCTCAATAGATATTTGAGTACTGGGAAATATTTGTGGAACAAGTAAAGGAGTAATTTGCTTTAGGTTCTATTTTTGCACTTTAAGTTTGTAAATTTCTGCCTCCTGCATCTCATTGACCTGTGTGTGTGTGTGTGGGGGGGGGGTTACATGTCCTACCTTTCACTGTTATTTTGAAATCAGAATGAAACACAAGGAGGAACTTTGAAAACTTTGAAGTATAATATGAACGTAAGGTTCAGTTGTTTGCAGTGTGTACTGAAGACAACAATTAAACTAATATGGTTAATGAGCAGACACCAAATTAACAGAGGAATTTAATTATACAAAATTGGTTAGCACTTAGATGTTTTAGGCAGAGAAAATTAACACCATGCATAATGAACCCAATTCTCCACTGAAAGCAGACTCTGGAATTGGATGGTGGGGTGGGACACGAATAAGACTTAGGAGTATTAAGGAGATCTTGGTAAGTGGAAAGCGTCATGGGTAGCCATCATGATAGAATCTGTAAAAACCCTGGACTAGTGATAGGAAACTGTCCTGCCTGACCACTCCATAATCCCTTACATACTCCATCATTCCCATGTGTGCAGTATGTACAAGGAATCTATGTGTTTTGTTCAATAATCAAGGCTCCAAGTTGGTCCTTTTCTCTGTTTTCTGTTTAAAAAATTGGTTTTAAAATTTTCAATACTTTGATTTGCAGAACTTCACCTGTCTTTGAGTTTTCAATTTAGGAAAGTGTTTAGGCAATCTTAGTTTGTGTTATTTTAACAGAAATAATTCTGAATGAATAACTAACTGATAAGCCAGACAGTGGAGAACAGAAAGGGCTATCAGGCAGCAGCACAAAGAGAAGCACCTTAGACTATGTAATTCAGACATTTAGAGAAAAGCCTCGGGTTGACGGGGCACGGCGGGCTGGCGCTGGGCTCTGAGAGCTCAGAAGTGGCCCTGTGGTGTTGGACCCTGACCTCTGAGGCAGGGATACTGCTTGGTGGGGGATGACCTTTGAGCGGTTCTGAAGAGGTGGTTCTGGGTAAATCCAACATGGAGCCAGCTGCAATTAATGGAACAAACCAGCGTTGCTGAGGTAAGAATGGCTATCAAGATCCTGATAAAAAAAGGGATCAGTAGGGAGCCCCTCCCTGGCCTGGCAGGCTCCCCCCATCTCCCATCATGTCAGAGCCTAACACAGGAGGCACTGTTATGGTAAAACTGAGGTGTGAGGAGGCCCAGCCTCGACATCGCAAAGATGACTGGAAACACACAAAACAACAACAAAACCCACAGCTCAGCAGAATGAGGTAAAGCTGTCTTTCTGTTATCCAGGACGGCTGCACCTGTAGGCAGTACCATGCTAGTTCTGAGGATTTCGCTTCCAGGGACAAACCTCTTGGGCAGGGAAAGGGGGTAATTGAGGCTTTAAGGAATATATTGGAATTCTGTGCTGAATTCTGTAAAATACTCATATAACCTTTCCCATGAAAGAGGCTTAAGATGACTAGTTCTTGGGAAGGCACCATTTACTCTTTTTTCATAGCTACCTTTCACACACACACACACACACACACACACACACACGTACCACAGGGAAACCAACAAAATGCTGGTTTGGATATTATCTTTGAAAGTTACTCTAAGTGCAGTACCATATCCCTCGGTGCTAATGTTCTAGAGAAATGTCAAACAGAATAGGGTCAGAGTATAAGGGAACTCTATCTTTGCAATTTTTCTTCAGTTTATTATACAATGAAAATAAATTAAAAGATAAAAATCAGGATTCAACAAAGGGAATGTTGTTCTTTGGGTGAAAGAATTTGGTGATGATAATGATGATATTAAGAAGTCAGCAATGCTTATTTGAAATAACTTTAGATTTTAGAAATTTAATTCCAAATAATGATGGTAATTGAAGGGAAATGAAAATTCTATTACAGTGGGGATTTCTTTTTAAGAATTACTTTTTAAATATTGACTAATAGAAACTTATAGCCTCTATTAGTACAATTGTTTACCTTTATTTTATTGTAGTCGCATGTGGACACTCCTGGAGAATGAATGAGATTGATACTTGCTCTCTTCTGCTACCTACTTTTTCTTTCCTTTGCACAAGCTTTTTCCCATCTTAGAATTCCCCACCAATCCTCACTATTTATTCCCACTAAAATGAGAAATATAATTGATACTATTTCTACATTCAAAGCTTTGCTGTTTCCAGTAGGATTTATCATCTGCTGTTATTATTCATGGTGCATTAAAAATGCATGCAATTCTGAGTGCTCATACATTCATTTTTATGGATTCTACTGGGCTTCAGTAGTGTCTCATTTATGGCTATTACAAATAATTCAAGGCACAATATATATTTTTTATTTCTGACAAACAGTGAGATTATTTCTTATGACATACTTCTGAGTTTCGAAAAAGTTGGAAACGGAATTTCACTGAAAAAATCAAAGGGAAAAGGACAGTTTATTTGAATGGTAATGGTTTTGCAGTTAAGACAAAATGGAATAAAGACATAAATTTCTGTTTCATTATGATGAAATGTTGATACTTATTTGATAGATGGCAACATATAAAACAGAGTATGTAATTCATTTTTGAAGTAATTCATTGACATTTCATAATGTAGGGCAACTTGACAATTATAGTGTAAGCAACTCACTTCTTGAGTTTTACTGTGTGGCAGATGTTGCACTAGCTACAGAGATTACCACAACGATCTCAGGATAAAGGTCCTATTACGTATATTTTACAGAGGAAGAAACTGATACTTAAAATATTATAACTAGGAAATGGCAAAGCCAGGGTTCAAATACAGATCGATCATTCAAAGACCCTGTTCCCTTATCCAATTTCTTTTCCTGGAATGATTTAAAAATCTATATAAAACAATCATGGAAGGTACACCATGTAACCTAAGAGTTTATACATTTCATAATAAAGTCTGTAGAAAACTCATACATTATTATAGTAAGATGGTATACATTATCATAGTAAGATGGTATACATTATCATAGTAAGATGGTATACATTATTATAGTAAGATGGTATGCCAGTTATCAACTTATTGCTTTCTACTCCCAAATCACTCCCCATTTCCTGTTTCACCACACTGAATGGAAGGAGCTCTGTTAAGCACATTGTATGATGCCAAGATTTCATTTCTATTACAAGGCACTTGGAGGAACATTGCAGGAGGAAGGAACTTTTTGTCCTCTATTCAGAGGCTGTACCAACCCCAGAAATGCACACAAGATGCTTGGTTTCTTGGTGACATCATAGACCTGACATTACCTGGGTTGGTGATAACCTGCCTGTGGCACTCTTAACACAACAGTTGCTCCAGGCCTCCTACTCACAGTAGTTCTAGAACTACTGCTATCAAATTACTGTACTATCTGTGGCCTGGACAGTTCTGTGAAGTTCTGTGTCATAGAATGGGTTCTTAGCATAATGTCTCCAATGGGGTCTGAACCACTACCTTGGGAAGAGGGGCCATCATTCAAGTTTGTCCTCCCTTGGCAATTCTTCCTCAATGCTAAGGTATTTTTTAGGGTTCTCTTTATATCTGATGTCTCTCTCTATGTTTAATAGTTATCATAGCTTAAGTTTTAATTAAATTCCCTATTTAGATCCCTGTATAGTGATCTCTTGATTGGACCTAGATTGATATAGGTGGTAAGCAGGAAGCACCTAATGTGTGTTAGCAAATGATAACGATTCCACAGTTTCCCATATTTCTTACTCTTTACCTCATGCTACTATGGAATCATTAATGTCCTTGCATTTTACTTTATTTAGAAAATTTATAGTGCTTCTTCGTTTTGTTCCAAATTTCAGTGGAATAAATCTCAAAAAGTAAACTAAATCCTAATAAAGAATCAATGTATAAAAACTGAGTTTATTACTTCTGTTGTTGTCTTAATATCTCTACTAAAGATTTTTTCCTGAATTCAGGTTTACTTTAGATAATGGAAAAGCATGCTGAATGTTTCTTTTTAAATGGATAATATGAAAAACTTATAGAAAAGTTGGTGGGTGGTTTAAGCTCAGATCAGAAATACTATCTCAGCTATTTCTGGTAAGCAAAGCTGGGTAATGACTTGTTTCAGAAGCAGACCCGTTTAGTTTTGGGGTGATAGTGAAATTGAGAAAAGATATGAAGCTGATTCAGGGGTCTGAATAAGCATAATGGTAGGTTAGTTGATGGTTAATTTTATTTGTGAGTTTACCTGGGTTAAGAGATGCCCAAATTACTGGTAAAGCATTATTTCTGGATGTTTCTGGAAGAGATTAGCATTTTGATTGATGAACTGAGTAGAGCATTAGGTCTTCCCAGTGTGGGCAAGCAACTTGCAGTCTACAGAGAGCCTGAATAGACTGAAAAGATGGAGGACGGGCAAATTGACTGTCCTTGTCAACCAAGACATCTATATCAGGCATCAGTGCTCCTGATTCTTGAACTTTTCAACTCAGACCTGTTTGTCCATCATTACGCCTTTTCCTCCAGCCCTATACTCAGGCCTTTGGACTTGGACTGAATTTGAATTAGAACATTAATTTCTTCTCTAGGTTTCACACAGCAAATGGCAAGGCTCTTTGGCTTCCGTAAACCCATAAGCCAATCCTCATATATATCTAGGCGCTCTCTCTCTCTCTCTCTCTCTCTCTCTTTCCCCTGTGGTGTGTGTTATATTATTGCCCATATATATGTATATATTATATGTATATATATGTATATATGTGTGTGTAAAATCTCTTATCTTTTTTCTGGAGAACCCAAATATGTTTGAATTATTTGAAGTCTGAGTAATAGTAAGTTAGAGATACTTATCAGACCTCCTCCAACAGCAGATGTTACATAGGTCATAGATATGCAAATATATTATTCAAGGAAATGTTATGACTACATACTGCAAGCTGGGGGCAACTGAGTGAGTTTGACGCCATACAATTGATTGACATTACTTGGGGAAAGAGTTTAGGAATATACAATAAATATAAAATAGGGGCATGGAATAGAGCTGTAGGAAACTCCAGCATTTAGACATTGAGCATAGGTGTTTAGAACCAGCATAGAAGAAGCACAGAGATAGCATGAAGATAAGGTAGGAGGAAAACAGGAGATGGAATGTTTCCAAGAGAAGGAAAACTTTCCAGAAGTTTCCAGAAGGAGGAAAAAATGAGCAATGCCTATACTGCCAACAGGACCATAGCATGAGGTCAGAGAAGTGTGCCACTTATTTATTGACATTTCAGCACAGAAATAAGATGGTTTCAGAAAGGGGCATGTGAAACCTAATGAACTTTTAAATGGAATATACTAGACTATGTTGTATGTAGTTGGGAATGATTCAGAAGAGAGGACGTAACTTGTGATTCAGAAAGAAGAGTGCAGAACAGGTGGAGGAGAAGACAACAGGAAATGCCCGAGACACAGAGGGAAGGGGTCTGAGAAGAGCAGGGACACTTCCTTCTAACACAGAGGAAGACAGATTAAAGACAGGAATATAGCAGGAATATAAGGGAATTAACATTTAACTGATTGTTTCTATATTCTCACTGGAGCAGGAGGCAAGAGTTTGGGGTTGTACAGTTAGAGGGGTTTTAAGAGAGATGTGAAATGACCACTTTAGAAGCAAACTAGAGAAGGTGAGTGTGTGTCTGAATTTTAACAATTTTAGTTGCTGCCTGTGCAATTTGAATGCCAGTACAGAGTGGGTGGCTAATGTGTTTATCAAGCAGAGCTTTTGCCAGATAAGTAAAACATGGCGAGAAGAGGGGACAGGAGTGGGGTGGTATTTTGAAAGGAGTGATTATAATACTGGCGTCTGATGTGTAAGGAGAAAGGTGAGGACACACGGAGGCAGTGGCGATGAACTTGGATTCTTTAGTGAAGATAAAGAAGTGTCGACAGGAATGCATTTAAGTGAGTTGAAAGGATATATATATATATATATGTATATATATATATATATATATATATATATATGTACTGGGGATTGAATCCAGGGCCATTCTGCTTCTAAGCTACACATCCAACCTATTTTATTTATTTTTAAATTTTGAAACAGGGTCTCACTAAGTTGCTGAGAGTGACCTCAACCCTCTGATCCTCCCATCTCAGCCTTCCAAGTAATGGGATTATAGGCATATGCCACCACACCCAGAAGAAATATTTTTTTTTAAGAACCAGGTCCCTGAATTTGAGGAGTTTTGGTAGTAACAAGACCAAAGATACAGTAATGGTGTGGATTGCTGAGCTGATATGAAAGAAAAGCCTTTTGGAGGTGGGGAGGTGAAGGAACTTGGAGGACAAGCCATTGGTTATACTGTAAGTAATCTCCAAAAATTCTCCAAAAACTAAGAATAAAGACAGTGAAAAATATAGGTAAATACATAGACTTCAGTCATTGTTTTTCTTTTTTTTGTGGCATGGGATTGAACCCAGGAGCATTCTACCTTCAAGCTACACCCCAGCTCTATTTCATTTTTATTTTGAAACTGGGTCTTGCTAGGTTAATGAGAGTCTCTCACTGTTTGCTGAGGCTGCCCTCAAACCTGCAATCCTCCTGTCTCAGTCTCACAAGTACTGGAATTACAAGTGTGCAGCACCATACCTGGCTCAGTGATTATTTTTTCTAGATTTATTTTTCTTCCTTTTGTGAACTGAGAGTTTCTATTTTCAGCTGTAACATAGTCTACTTTCTTGAAGTTCTGAACTGTAGTATGTGCATGTGTGTGTGAGAGAGAGAATTGAAGTTTGATGCAAATATTTCACAATAGAAGTAACACATTACTGGTTATTAGCTTTCCTTGAAGAAACTTGTCTAATTGCTTATGAAAAGGAGGTTTCAGTGAAAAACAAAATAATTCTAAACTTATTTTCTTATTTGTTGGATGGGGTTTTGTGTTTCATGGGAAGAGGATGAGAAAGGTCGTTATTCTGATATTTTCCAGGCAGTTATAGGATAGCATGAGGACCTTAGAAGCAAGGCACTACAAAGTTCCAAACAGCACTGAAAATATAGGGGAAATGGCCGGAGAGGCTCCCATCATAGACAGCTTCATTTCTCATGGAGACCAACACACCCAGAAGTCTCTATGATATCAATTCCCTGCCCACACTGACAAAAAAAAATCTTTTTTTCTTCCTAACTTGATTATTTCCTACTCAATTTTAGGTAGTTTTTCTTTATAAAAAAGAACCATAGCACATATAAACCTTTAAAATTCAATTTTATTTTAATCTTGCTATATTTGGTAAAGAATTCATATGTGCAACCTGAAGTAGGGTGGCTGGGGAGGTTGTGACCTTATTTCTGCAATTGGAGTCCTTGGCTAGTTTCCATTTTTTATGTCAGAAGAAAATACAACTTTTCATTGCAGATTTTCCTTAGAGATCAATAAAATAATAAACTGCAAAAGTACAGTCATTAAAGTATTGGGCATCCCATGAAAATCGTGCAGGTTGGCAGGCTGGCCTTCAAGTCCCTCAACTCCAGTGAGGCATATCCAAGGTACCAGTGTTGCAGCTAATGACAGGATGATAAGCAGGCTTTTATTCTTGTTCGCTCTTCCCCATCCTGAAATAAGGGTTGTACAGGGTTATTTTGTTGTTTCAAGTTTCTATATTGCTTGCAGAAATCCACCCACTCTTTTTCTGTAAAAGACAAACCTTTGTGAGGGGGTGGATAACAATCACATAGAAGGAGGTACTTACTAAGTGCTACAATATAATCTTGGCTGCTATTTCTAGCCTTGCTTTTTGCCATTTCAGAAATTTAGTCCTGCAAAGCTCCCTTTTAACAGTTTGTACCGTTATTTAATGATGTTCTTGCAAATACAATAAATTCTGAAGTTCTGCATTTTGGTTAAATATCTGTTTGGGCAACAGAATCTGAATTATCCCAGTGTTATAGAGGTTTTTATCCTTTTCCAAGTCACCTCCATATAATTTAACCATTCTGTCTTGCCTCATATCAACTGTGACTAATATAAAACATTCTAAAATAGGACAACTTAATAGAACCAAAGACATGTAAGGAATCTGTGGAAGTGTATTATGTACCCGAATGGCTGCGTTCATGCCCACTGCCTCATCTACCCCATCACTCTCGAATCCCATCTCCTCGCTTTACGCAGGCATACCTATCAAACTGTTCATTCCAAATTGGCTCATGCCCATCTCATAAGCTCTTCAGACTTCAAAAGATGAAATAAAAAATCACAACCATTTCCATACTAAAATGAAAACATATAATAACAAACCCCAAATGGTTCTTCTTCCAGTATTCTCTCTCAATTAACATCATCACTGCATCTACGCTTTTTATTTTTTTTATTTTTTATTTTATTTATTTATATTTTTTGCGGTACCAGGCATTGAACCTGGGGGCGTTCTACCTCCGCGCTACACCCCCGGCCCTATTTTTTATACTTTATTTTGAAACC